>PITA01002593.1:0-11472 GCA_004023965.1 Spilogale gracilis | reverse complement strand
CGAGGAGTCCAAGGAGAAGTTCGGCAAGCCCAACAAGAGGAGGGGCTTCAGCGAGGGGCTGTGGGAGATCGAGAACAACCCCACCGTCCAGGCTGCCGACTACCAGCTGGCCCCGGGGAAGAGCTGCGCGGACGGGCCGGGGCCGCAGCCGGAGGCCAGCGCGGGCGACAAGGCCGGCTGCAGCGACCAGCCGGGCAAGCCGGGCGGCGACGTGCCGTCCGAGGAGCAGGCCGAGCAGGCGCCGCCCAAACGGGGTGCGGACGAGCTGCTGGAGGGCTCCCCCAAACGTCCCCGGGAGGCCGAGCCCGAAGGCGAGCAGCAGCCGCAGCAGGAGGAGCTGCAGGAGGAGCAGGAGGCCGCCGGGGAAGGGGCCGCGCCGCCCGTCGTGGAGTCGGAAACCCGTGCCGCCGCGGCCCAGCCGCCCCCGGAGGGCCCGGAGCAGCCGGGAGAGGCCCCGGCCGCCGAGGCGCAGGCCCCGGGCGGCGGAGAGCGCGACAGCCTGTAGTCACCACTTTCAAGAAGAGCCCCCACCCCTTTCCTGCCGCGGCCTGGCTGTTACCCGGGAAAACTGGTCGAGGCCTGCAGAGTGGGACGCTTCCCCCACCCCCACCCGCTATCCTCCTCCACCCACCTCCCTCTCCACCCCAGTCCTCCCCGGCCCCGGGGGTTGACTGGAGGGTCAGGCCACCCGGCCCCCTGCTCTGTACCCCCACACCCCTGAGATCTGAGTCAGGCCTCTCCTCCCCGGACGAGCTGAGCCCACCGCACTCCTCCCTGCCTGGAACTGTTTTCCCAAGGCTTCAGTTGGGGCCTGCACTGGCCGTTCCCACCTCCAGACACCCCTCTATCCCTCCCGCGGGCATTCTGGACCTCTGGCGTTGGAATCAGGGGTAGGAGGGGAAGGGGTGGAGGATCCCGAGCTCAGGGTGGGGAGGCTTCCGGGGGCCCGGAAGAGGCCACCCTCAAACTGGTTGTGGTCGGTGGCTGTCTTCTGGAGCTCATGGCCACCCCTCCCATGCCAATTATTCCAGCTGTTCAGATTCACAACTTCTGGGGGAGGGCCTCCCTCCTTTCGGAGTCCCTCTTGGACCTGGGACTTTTTGGTTTTCATCAAATAATTTTGGAACTTCCCAGTTGGTGAGATGGGAAGGGTTCGCTTTGCCTGGCTCTTTGGATGGGCATGGGGAGGAACATCCGTCCCCTTTTCGATCTCTGGGGTTACATGAGATGTTCTGGGGAGACTCCTGGCCCCCCCTTTCCCTCTCCCCACAGCCACAAGGCCACCCTACAGTCATATATGTAACTCAGGCATAAAAGAAAGGGCATGTAGTTTGGGAAATCTTTTTAATGAAAATATATTTTTTTTCACAAATGAAGAACTGCCCTGGCTATGCCTTCTGTCAGCTGGCCAGCTCCGCCATTGTGAATCCCATTTCAAAGATGGACTAGGAGATTCCCTTTCTGTTTGGGGTTTGCTGACTTTCTTTTTGTAGTTAAGGTTTTGGTGTTCCTTGGCAGTGCCAATTCCCATCCATGACATCCTGCACCCTGGCCCCCTCAGCATTGTCACCAGATCCGAAATGTAACTTCTTGAGAAGAGAGAGGGAAGTGAGTGCCCCCTCCCAGCCTCTTCCTGAGCCTCTCAATGTGCCATTCTTCTGTTGTCTCCTTCACCCTTGCCCTTCTCCCTTGGGCTCTGATGAAAAATTGTTGACTATAGCTTTGGAAGTTGAGAGCTGAACTATTTCAGTTCCAGGAAATAAAACCTGTTGATTACTTGAAACAAATCTCAGGTCTGTTCCTTTGGTTTCTGAAGAACGGGCCCTTAATGTGAATGCTCCTCCTGTTTTCCGTACATCCTGCCTTAAAAGCAATCATTCGTAACATACAGGGGTAGTTTAGAATCCCCCCACCCCCTTGATGAACCTCTATTATGTCAAGGTCTCTACTCTTCAAGCCATCTATCTGAAAAAGTCCCCCTACACCAAACCAATGGAAAAAGTCAACTTAAAATGTTTGAGTGGTGATACCCTGGGACAATGACTGAGTTTCTAATACTCTATATGCTATACCAAACAACAGATTTAGAGAAGTAGGAGGGTAAGAGGCTTCATCCTTCCTTTTATTGTTGTGATTACTTTCTCGGATCTCATCACTACTCTCCTGATAAAAGGCACTCGCTTTATATTTCCACCTCTTAAAATATGTTGTATGTGCAGAATATTTTGTGTTTTCTTCAGTGAGTGGCTTTGTGCATATGTTGGGAGATATTTTACATGTTGTTAATGGTAATGACATGCTGCTTTCCAGGTCTTGTGTTTATCAACACTGCGTACATGTAGAGGCTTAGTAAATACTGGAGTCCTTTTCACAGAACATGCCAGGCCATCACCAAGCAGCATGATTGGCAACTAAAGACAACCCTATTTTCCGTCCCTGTCCAAGATGATGTTTTCTTCCTCCAAGGCAAATGTCAAGACGATTCCTTGTTTTTCAGCTGCTGCTACTGAGTCACATTAACCCTAGAAGTTACCATTTGATGAATGTCTACCATGTGCCGAGAAGAATGACCTCCTTAAATCTTTGTAATAATCTGGGAAGGGAGACCTTGATATTCAAGTTTTCCATTGGAAACAGCTTGGTTCAGAGAGGTTAAGTGGCTTTTCTTGTACTTCATGGGATCCTGAGGATTCAAACACAGGTTTTACTGGTCCCAGCCCAAGCTTTATCCCCTGAATTATACGTTCAAAAAACCCACTAAACCTTGAAATCAGAAGTTGACAAAATTGCTCTTTTAGCATTAATACAAGTAATTGTGAGAGTAGCTGATATGTTCCACACATAATGTCTTTATTAATACAACTACCCAACTAGGTACTTACTATTCTCTGTTTAAAAGCTGGGGTATCTGAGGTGCTAAGTAATTTTCCCAAGGCCAGACAACCAGTAAATGACCCAAGATTCAAAGGCAGGTCTTTGTTGTAGGTCTCAGATGCTTTGTTTCATGATAGTTTATGAGTTCCTATTGAATAAAACTTCTATTGAACAAAATGGGAATACTTGTTTTCCTCATTTTGAAGTGAACATTTAGAAATTTATATGGCCTAGAATATATTAGCAAACGCTACTAGTGAGTGTGTAAAAAAACCCAAACAAACAAGAAAACAAAACATCTGGGCCCTCTGACAATAGTTTTGTCATTACAAGACTTGGTGAAATGATGAGGACCATTGCACATTCTCTGTTTTTTAAGAAGTATGTAACTATGGGAAGTTCCAATATGGACCGGTTCATTTGCCACAGGCAAGCACATGATTTTGATAAGGTTTTTATGGACACACATGTTCTGAAATGATTCAATAACCTGGAAGATAGAAAATGAAACTACTACCAATTGAGTCCCTCTCTTTCTATTATCTTTTCCTTTTTTGTGTTTAATGTTGGGGATGGAAAAAAGTTGGTGTCTCTTAGGAACCTTGCGTACATTGGCCTTCCTGGCGATACCAATTTGGTAGTGAAAATGCCCAGCCAACTAACAGAACCTCTGAACAGTGAATCACAGAATTAGCACACACAATTGCGATGCAATCAAGAAAGGAGAACATGGAAAATCTGTATTTCTCAGTCCTCTTCTTCGACGTGGCAGACCCCATTTGTATGCTTTGGTGGTCAAGAGATGGTTTTGTGTGTGTGTGTTCTGAAAAAGACGCTATTTTGTAAAATGTTCTTGGCTGTCTGAAATTTCCCAATAATTCCAGTGCTTCATTCTTTTGTTTGGTTTTGTCTTCTTCCTAGAAAACACATGCCTCTGTGACAGAATTACTGATCATTAACCAGTTACCTGGCTGAACAGGACATTCTATTGGGCTTCTTGCAGACGCGGCATTGGAGGTACCTGACTGCATTCAACAGTGTTCGGAAGATCTTGTTCAGGTGTTTCATGCAAATGCATGCTCGGCACATTGTCATGATCTGCAGACATCTTTAGCTTCCTGGCTTCGGTAAGGCTCTCCAAGTATTTGATATTTCACATAAATCGGTGGATGACAAGTCCCTTTGGTGAGGGACTTGTACCACTGGCAGTTGTAAATTTTGTGTCTGTCTTTTAGCTCTCAACCTGTTCTGCAAATTCTCATCAAAGGTGCAGATTCAT
This sequence comes from Spilogale gracilis, assembly GCA_004023965.1. Lineage (NCBI taxonomy): Eukaryota > Metazoa > Chordata > Mammalia > Carnivora > Mephitidae > Spilogale > Spilogale gracilis. The sequence goes on along the minus strand of PITA01002593.1, from coordinate 7,319 downwards.
CTCTGTGGCTCGTACCTGCATTTTATGTTTCCTGGAAATAGAGTCGATAGGGCATCTCCTATTCACTTCATTGTCAACGCGCTTGTCAAAGAGAAGCTTTGGGTACACATGTGACATCCACATGCTGCTCTTTGCATTTTGGAAACACTGCTATGCCCCGCGCTTCTGGGCCTGGCCAGCTCCTCCAGGGAAGAGTCGCCCCTGTGTTCCTTTAGCATCCATGCTCACACTGACCATATTCTAAATTCCTATTCAGTTTTTGCTTTTCCACTAAACTGGAGGAGAAAGAAATATGTTCATTAATATTTTATCCCCATTCCCAAAACAGGCCATTATAAGCACACAGTGGAGATTTTCTAAATGCTTGAAAGTCTGCCATCAGATGCTCCTTATAACCATAGTGCTGGAGGAAAGACTTTGACGTGAGCCTGAACACATTCTGATCCTGCTGGAGAGGCAGGGTAAACTGACTTCCACACTCATGACTTGTTCAGGCTGGGGTGATTTATGTCTATCATTTTCATAATGCCTGGGCATCCAAGTAGACGAAAGAACATTCTGGTTGCTGCCTTCATCGGACCAGGGCCATGTATTAGACTTTCTGCCAAAAAGTTACAACAATAACATGTGACGGTGCCAAGGAGAACTTGGATCTGCTGTTCCTTCAGTGTTTCATGATAGAGATGCCTCCCTTGGTGTAGACAGTTCTCAGAAAGTAATGTATGTAAAGGCTCAGGATCTGTTCACTACACAAGATGGCCCCGATCTCAGAAGCCAACTCTCTGGCTTGTATAGAAACACTCCTGTTTCCCACTCCTGGTGGAAAAATTGACTATATTAGACTTGGAGCTTTTTAAAACAGAGACCTCCTAAGTGGTTTTTCTAGAGTCATTCTGACAGCAGCCAATTTTCTCTTTGCAGCCTGATTTTACACATAAACTTGAGCTTCACTGAAAGGGTCCTGAGAATGTCAGAGAACACGCAGAAAAGATCGCAGCAAAGGATTCCAGAAGGCTGGGGGCAGCTTGAGGAATCTGTTGATCAAGGGCCCTCCCAGGCATGGAATATTCGAGTCTTTGGCGTTGAGACCAGTGAAAAACTTCACCTGCTTCCTGTCCTGGTGTGTGGTCACTGCCTGAGGGCTGTGGGTCATTCGGTGAGTGCCCTCGTCTCTCTCGTGTTTTGCCACTTGGAGACAAGGTCTTTTTTATGCACAGAAAATGAAAAGCTGCATTTCCTCCTTTCCCGATGAAGCCTTCCCTGAATTACTACATCAGAATTCGGTTTTGCTCCAATGTGGAGTAAGGCCCTGGTTTCCCCTTAACAACGTCTATCCCACTCCCCTGTGCTCAGTAAAAGAGTAAAATCCCTTTACTGGTTTGCATCACTCACTAGGTTATACGTTCCATGGAGAAAGGAAATGTGACCATTTTGCTTATTCTAAGAGCTCACCAAGGAGCCTGGTTCATACTAAGCTTTCAGTACATGGTTGTTAATAGAGAAATGGATAAATGACTAAATCACCCCCACTCTCAGCCCAGCCCTCAGCGGGAAATTGGTGGAATTCTGTCCTGCCTAGTAAAACACTGTAAGGATTTTTTTTAAGGTCGTGGGCCCCATTTATTAAATAAGATTATTTTGTTATCATATATAGGTAGGTGTCAGTCTCATAAAATAACAAACTTCAGCAAGACTGGGGCCCAAGGAAGGTCAATCAAATCAGCCAAAGTCGCCATCCGAATCAGATATTCAACAGAATATCTGCTTCCTTCAGTTACATTTTTTTCTGGAGTCATTTGATACTTCATTATCAACTTCCTTTAACGAAAGACGCAGCTTTGGTGACAGCTGGCTTTGGAGATTCCCGAACTCCAATTTCATTCCTGGCTCCTCGATCGAAGAGCCGTGTGATCTCAGTTTCCCTCAGCTCTGAGTTGTGAGAATGACTTCCCCGTGACAGGTTTGTTGTGAGAAGCAAATGAGCTCATACATGTTAGAATGTCAGGCACAGGACTGAGCACAAGACAGCCTGACATATGTGTGAATTCCCTTCTTGGCAATGTAGCCCAGAGAACTAACGGTCCCGTTGGAGATCGCTGGAGCCCACCTTAACACTTCCATTTAGGAAAACACTGGAGGCGTCTGAAGACGCCAAGTAGCTCCCTCGTGTTGTGCGTGACGACGCTGTATTTAGCCCGCCCGTAAACAGACAGCATCTGAAATCTCAGCCTCCCATATCCTCATACTGCTCTTCAGATAGCTTCTTTAAATTCCCCCACCGTTAACCGAGTTATTTTATACAGACGTATCCAATTTTAAATATTCCTCCTCTTTGGCGTGACTCATCCCTCCCGTGGCTGGTTTTATTATTCCTGTTATTTCCCTAGGAGCCACTCACTGTCTTCCAGTGGGCATTTTTAAAGCACACCTCTTTGAATACCTCTCCTAGTCCTGATTTTTTTTTTTTTTTTGATGATAGAAATAGTAATTCTATTGCTCTAACTATTTTCTCAGCTCCCTTGCCTTTTTTGCCATGGTACCTATCTGTTCACACATAATTTTAATGAGCTGCCCAATTCGATTACTAGAAGGCACTGGAGTGTTACAAGGGATTGACCATTCTTTCCAGAAATCCTGTCAGGTTTCACATCCTCCTGTGATTTACCAAGTGTCACTTAATTTTGCCTTTTTTTTTTTTCACACCCTGGCTGACTCCTCATTGCAGTCATTATCCACCACTCTTGGTGATCTACTTAACACTTCATTAAAAAATATGTTCAGCTCAGCCCCTTTCTCACCACTCGCCTCTCTTCACTTGTCAACAAGAACCGCTTTCCCTTCTCACTTGCGATTCTCCTGGGGCTCAGGATCTCTCAGTCTTCTCCCTTGGGTGTGGCAGTATCCTCCGGGGCCACTCCTCAGCGGTGTCTGCTTCTCAGCCTGCACGTCTTCCCTGTCGATTCTTTCCTTATTGTCCTTGTGCTCACTCTTCGACATTGGGGCATGTGCACTGATGATCATCAGTGAATGCTTTGAGGACAGGACCTCAAATTTCTTTTTAAAACCAAAGCAAAAATAGGAAAGGATAGAGTCCCCATTACATGATATGAGTCACTTTTCTTTCAAAAATTAAAAATCTGCTAAATTATTAGAAACCTCACAGTAATGTTGCTCGCCCAGGGTTTGTGGGATGTGGGGGCTGGAGCAAAGAGCCGTCTGGATATAGGTGAGCGGGTGTGCCTGCAGGGCAGTGGGGCCTGTTGGGGGCCCCGGGGACAGACAAGCTCTCGACCCTCATGAAGCACATAGTCTAGAGGACAAACAGATAAGTAGATGATAAATAAATACAATGGAATTTTCAGAATGCAATAATATCACTGTGCGATAAAGAAATGGCAGAAGAAAGAGCAAATATGGGCGTTTGGGTGGCTCAGTGGGTTAAAACCTCTGCCTTCGGCTCAGGTCATGATCTCAGGGTCCTGGGATCAAGGCCTCCATCAGGCTCTCTGCTCCGCAGGGAGCCTGCTTCCTCATCTGTCTCTGCCTGCCTCTCTGCCTACTTGTGATCTCTCTCTCTCTGTCAAATTAATAAATAAATAATCTTTTTTTAAAAAAAGAAAGAGTAAATATTTTCAATGATGTGAAAATTAAGCTTTGCATATTATAAGGCTCTGAGTAAGTCTGGCTTACTTCATATTAAGCTGTTTTAACAGAACAAAATGTCTCTGTCCCCCTGTGAATTCATAGCACTATTGCCTCTGCTAGTGGTTCTCAGGCTTTTGAATGCATAGAAAAAGATCCTGAGACTTTCATGCTGATAGCATCCCTATATGTGTACAGTAACAACACGAAAATAGCACCCATTTTTTTTAAAAAAATCATTTATTGTGTTTAATTATGTTCAACTAGTCAACATATAGGACAGCATTAGGTTTTGATGTAGTGCTCAATGACACATTAGTTGTGTGTAACACCCAGTGTTCATCACCACACGTGACCTCCTTAATAACCATCGCCCTGTTACCCCATCCCTCTTGCCCCTCTCCTTTCTGTAATCCTCAGTTTGATTCCCAGAGTCCAAAGTCTCTCTTTGTTTCCCTCTCTGACTTCTTCCCATTCCATTTTCCCTCCCCTTCCCTCCATGCTATTCCTTATGTCCAAAACATGAGTGAAATATATGACGATTGTCTTTCTCTGCTTGACATATTTCACTTAGCACAATATCTTCCAGTTCCATCCATGTTGATGCAAATGGTGGGTATTCATCCTTTCTGATGGCTGAGTAATATTCCATTGTATATATGGACCATATTCTGTTGAAGGGTATCTCAGCTCCTTCCACAGTTTGGCTAATGAGGACATTGCTAATAGCACCCTTTTGAAAAGATAGATTTTATTTATTTATCAGAGAGTGCAAGCAAGCATGGGGAGGGGGCAGAAGGGTGAGAGAGAATGGCAAGCAGACTCTGCTGAGCTCAGAGTCTGACAGGGGGCCTGACTTGAGTCTCTAGAAAGGGCTTGACATGGGGTTGGACCGGGGGCTCGATCTCATGACCCTGAGATCATGACCTTCACTGAAACCAAGAGTCAGATGCTCAACTGTCGGAACCACCCAAGTGCTCCAATAGCACCCATTTACTGAGTGCTTACTGTGTACCACGTAGTCTTCCAGGGGCTTGAGATACGGCAGTAAACAATAAAAACCAAGGACCTGGCTTCTTGGTGCTTCTATTTTAGCAGGAAGAGAGAGTGGCAATGAAAAACAAACAGGGAAGATCTATTGTATGTTAGAAGATTATAAGAGACACAGGGAAAAACAAAGCAAGATGAGCAGGGCTGGAGAGTAGCCTGCAGGGGGTAAGGGGGGGGGTTGTTGTGCCACATTAAAGCACCCAGTGAGGGCAGCGGCCAGGTTTCCATGTGTGCCTGGGCTCTCCCTTGTCCCCGTCTCTCCAGCCATCATACTGGAAGATAAGTGACTAGAGCAGTATCTTTATAAAGATGACCTTGAATCAATATATTTATGAAAATGTAAATAATCCACAAACTCAAATACTTTATTATTTATAATTACCTTGATGTGTGTATAATGTTATTTATAATATGTCACACCTCAGAGCAGAGAGAGAGACACACAAACCCTGTAATACTTGAGATGAGAACTGTCACTTGCTGTTGCTTATTTGCCAACCTGTCATACACATCCTTGCGGCATCTCTCACACTGTGGTGTGCACCAAGATTTTATCTTTAGGCTATTTAACATTTCTCGGCTCTTTTTTTTTTCCCCCTCTCCACATAGAAAGGACTCAACTACAGGAGCCTTGATATTTCCCTCCTCTCTGGCAACACCTCGCAGAGCACTTCACCGTTATTAATTAGCTGCAATTCATGCAGTCACAGTGTGGGCAGGACTTGGCAGCACATCTGAGTATCTGGAGAGCATGTGTGCAGGTGAGGGAAGTTTCTGAGGGGGGACAGGCGTTACGGTACAGGTTGGATGCCACTACGGCCCCATGGAGCCTTCATGAGGCATGTTGTAGTTGTCTGCCTATATAGTTCAACTTCTCAAAGATTTGCCCGAACCCTTCCCCACCCCAGTCTTCTCTAGCCAATGTTCCTGAGTACAAACTGAGTGGTTCACACTGGAGTGCGTGCATGCAGGAAAACGTGTGCTGGTGGGGAGTAGTCTAAAGACAGCTTTCTGTTGTGACGATCAAGGTCAGGTGTTTACTTAGGTTTCATAAGGATACTTTGGTAGGTGCAGTTTCTGGTTAATGTGAAGTCATTTTAGGCTTTAAAACCTCCCCCATTTTTTTTTCCTGGTCCAGGATCTGAATTGTTGGTTCATGACAAGGGCAGGGTCTGGTGTTATAATAGACATAAATCAAATCTGTTTCCAGGATCCTATATTACCTGGTCTCCCAAGGAGAGGTCTTGTGGTATTCTGGATTTTTATAAGACCGAACTTGAAATGCCAGTGTTTTAGATGAACAGTCTAAGCCTGGGATGGATGATGGTGCAGGATGTGCAGAGAGATGAATTTAGGTTAAGTTAAAAGCCCCCTTTCACATTATAGAGAAAAACAATAGTTCTGCTATTTCCACTTGATTGGCATTCCTAACCGCTACTTTTGCCATCGGGTCTTGAATGTCCACATTAAGGTCCCTTGCTGAGGCAGAGAGAGGCTCTTTTGACCACATTAATTAATGAGAGAGCTGAGTATCCACCTTCTCATATTTCTTACAACTCTCATAAGAAATAGACACCCTGACTATATTTTAATCAAGTTGATATAAATGTTTGAGTGCCAAGCAGATGTAACTCAGTGAAGGTTAGTAATCTGTCATATTTCTGGTACTGTGGGTTAAAAAGAGAGAGAGAATCGTGAAAATGATATTTTACCTTCCCAGTGCTCTCTGTGGAACAAAGAAACCCAAATGCGAGACTTGCTGTGCTTTCTCACGTCTCCTCCCCCACCTCCAGCAGAAAATATCACTTATATCAGCTCCCAGAAACAAATATCACACCGTGCAGGGGGTCCTCTGATTGTGCTCAGCCTATGAACTGGTTGAAGAGATTCTCAAAGCAGAGTAGAAATGATACTCAACATGTTAAAAATGGCGGAGAGTGGTCCCCAAACCTTCCCACCAGAGATAAAGCTTGCCCTCTGCGTCATCACGGGGAGTCAAAGATAAACTTCCTTTAAAGAAGCTGCATATTTACCCTTTTTTCCCCTGATGGTGTGGTATCGGGGTGGATGCCACAGATTTATCAATTTTGAAAAATCCACCCCGCATCACATCTGCTTAATGACAGGGTGCCTCATGCTATACTTGGAGGGCTGTTTTTGTTGTTGAAATGAATAGATGCCCCCAAGAATTATATCATAAAAATAATTCACGTACATGTCTCTGCGGGCCGTTCTCTCTGCCACCACCCCCTGACCCCCCACCCTTAATGGCCATTATTCCCAGCAGGGCACTGGAGGTTGCTAGTGTGGTCTTTGTACACAGGACCCTACTCTCCATCCCGCGTCATCCTCCAGACTGCGAGCTACAGCCAGCGGATTAGAAAAACAGTTTATTCTTTGTATACGGGTTGTAGACTTGACCTTCCATCGTCCTTCTGCGTCTTGTATGATCTCACAAACCCTCGACACCAGCCTTTCAAGCAGTGTGGTAAAAAAGGCTCCAACTGTGCTTTGGTTTTAAGTTGAAATCGTATTCCGATCATTTGCTGGTTTTGCTATGAAGATGCCTGGGATAGCCAGCTGCAGCCGGCAGGGCAGCTTGCCATTGTTAGTAATTAGAAGGAGCC
>PITA01002592.1:0-157449 GCA_004023965.1 Spilogale gracilis | reverse complement strand
ATACAAATGTTATACAAACTGACTTTAAGCAGAACAGAAACTAGTATAGATGATACTTTTTATCTTTCTGTGCAAATGCCCATAGGTTACAACAATGTTCTCATGTCGTATTTTAAAGCCACAATAATTACACATTAGTCTCATTTAGTTTGCTAAGAAGGAATGTATTTCCACAGTTGTGCCTGTCACTTCAGACTCGCTTAGGGAATTTTCCTAGGAATACTCCACTGTCCCCTATACTTCCTGAGGGCCTTCCCCCAAGCTCTCATTTGGCCCTCACTCTTTTTGCACTTTAGTCTCTTTTAACTCTCTTCCTCACTAACCCAGGAAAGCAGGGATCATTTCAGTCTAGTTCACCCACTGGGAACTGGCCTAGAAATCTGTTGACCAGCCGCACTATGAGTAAGTTGATTGAACAATTATTTCATTTATTATTTAAATGTATTCATTCAACAAATATTCTCTAATACATAGAAGGATATTTAAAAAAACTGACAAGACACAGAGCTTGTCAAGAATTTTATAGTCTAAGGAAAACAGACAAGTTCACAGGACATTTCAGGTAGGTTTATGCTGCAACAGGTATAAGCATGGAGTGAGAACCCATAGGAGAAAGAACTGCAGTCTCAAGGGATTTGCCGAGAGGGAAAGACACTCAGTTTGATAACTAAAAGAGGACTTGAAGCAAAGGAGGGAGAAGGTAATCCTGTGAAAAAATGTAGAAGTAAAAGCATAGGGATTTTTGGACCTGGAAATGGTGAAACAGAGTGGGAAAAATGAATCTCAGAGGCAAGCAAAGGCCAAACAATGGAGGGGATGGCCTGTTATGCCATGGAGATTATTATAGTTATCCAGGTGATGGATATTGGCACCCCAATCTGGTGAAATCTGATATAAATAGAAATAAATTTAAGAACTCCTGAGGGAACAGAATCAACAAAACTTCAGGACAGATTAGATGTGACTCCAAGTTTTGTGGCAGAGACTGCTATTGTCACTGCCTGCGTAGCCACGTATCCAGAATGTAGATGGTGTGAGTACATAGGAACACAACCATTCCTCATGCCATAATCCTAATTCCCTCTTATTTAAGTTTTTTATAATTAGGGTTTTTTTAAGTCCATAGTCAGAAATTTTTTACCTTTTGGAATTCCTACAGGGCCTGGTATCAAGATCTCTATCTAAGGATTCATCCAATATATCGTGCGTCTTCCCTTTTTCCTCAAGTTTGCACACCAAGTTCCTACCAGAACCTTGGGCCTCCTCTCTGAGTTCTCACCCTCAGAAAACCTTTGATGTTAGTGTTCAGTATGGTACTCTTTAATGACGCAGTTACAAAGCTCTGATTTGACCTTTCTCCCATGCTTGCCTCCTGTGTTTTAGTGACTTCCAATACCTCACCTTCCTGTATATGAAGACAGAATGAATTGTATCACTGGTCTGTATCATCTGGAAATATAGGTCAAATATAAAGAGAAGTCCTCTGAAATTAAATTGACTTCAAAAAATAATATTTCTCTTTGCTATCAACATTTAATATTACTTTCAGAAAGGGCTGCTGCTTGCCTATTATTTTGGTATTCCACTATTTTTTGAAAGTAGTCAGATGTTCCATATACTGGACAGCCACAGGGGGAATCTAAGCAGAGTTCACACTTTCATGCCTGAGCACCAAAGGCAGCATGAGGGGATTCAGCAGAGGAAAGGCCAGTCCTTTACAAATTTAAGGGCATAAATCAAGATTAGGTGCATTAGAAGCATGTTTCCACTAGTCCCATGAATGGTACTGGCATGGCTTCTAACATTCAGATAGCTGAATGAAGAAAGGACTAGTCTTAAATTATTACTAATGAGATGGTTATCAAAAGGAACTGCCTAGTAGGATCTATATTCTTGGTCCTATCTCTCCATGTTCTGCACAGCTTGCATTATGAGTCAAATGCAAGGCAGAAAAGCCAAATCTAACGGTGAAACAGCTTCTTCTGATTCCACAGCATCATCTTCCCTGCCTTCTCAGGGAGGCTGTTGATATTCACATAGAACTTCCTCAAGATGCTCTTTTTATAGAATAATAAATCAGACACCATGTTTTCAGTATGATAGTTTTGCAGAAACCAATATATCAATCATTCTTTTCCTAACCATATTCTAGCTTCAACCATGATGATTGGCATTAGGACCCTTTACTCAGTAGTGCCTTTAATTACAGCAGAGAGAATGCCCTCCTATCAACAAAGGCATTTCACAATCTAGCAGTGTAGTATCTCCTTTGTGGTCCATAATGAAAGGAATTTCTATTTTGGCAATGTTGTGTCAAGTTTTAAGACAAATGGTAAAGACAATTACTTGATGAGTGGTGTGGCGATACTGTACTCCTACATTATTAAACCCATGTGTAAATACATTCAGCCTCCTGTTTTCAAAAACCTCTTTAACGTAACTATAGCCCACACATTTTTCCAAAATGTAACACTTAAATACTTTGAGTATGGTTTGGTAGTCCACACAAACAATGGTATAAAATTAGTCTCAGCTTTTAAGAATTTGTGTTGCTTTTTGAAACTGCCTTTATCGTATATGCTCTCTTTTATTGTACAGTTTCTTTTCTATGGCTGGAAACATTGAAAATATCTTGTTATCACAGATTTTAAATGGTAGGTGTAAAGTCAAAGTACAGCCTCACAATAGTGCATGTGAAATGGTTAACAAGACTACGTTGAACAGATGCAGCCAAGAGAGTGTGGTTAATGGTTTAATCTGGAGGTGTTATGGAGTCCATACTTCTTTGCGGGAGTGGGAAAGTACAAGAGTGACAATTTTTTTACATGAAAACCTCAATTAAGAAGTTACTCATTCCCCCCAAGAAGTATTTTACTGTACTGCAATAGATAACAAAGGAACTGAATATGTAGGCAATGAGCCAGGGAGCTTAAGAACAGAGCTAAAACTTCAAAATAATAATAATAATAATAATAATAAGAAGAAGAAGAAGAAGAAGAAGAAGAAGAAGAAGAAGAAGAATAGAAAAACTCACAACAAAATAAAATGGTAAAATAGCAGTCATTTTGTGAAAGTGGTTCTCCTATAATGTGATTGATAAACATCTTACTTAAGGAAAACATTGAACAGATGTAAAAATAAAGACCAAATTGTACTAAATTAGAACTAATGGTTCTAATCTAAATTGTAACAAATCAACAAAGGCCATTTATATATAAAAACCATCAAGAGGAGTCAGTAGAATTTGGAAATGTTAAAAAAATAATTTAAAATACAAATAACCATAAAAATAAAAGTTATCATTTATTATTTACTATTTTCCTGACACCATGCTAAACATGTTGCATGTATTGCATTACTTAATCCTCACAATAAACCTATGAATCAAGTGCTTATTTTGTGGCCATTTTATTTTATTTTGTATTTTTTTTGTGGCCATTTTATAAATGAAGAATTAATACTTAGAGTGATCACATAATTTACCAAGGATAAGAGGTAAAAATAAGATTCTGATCCAGTCAAAAGGGCTGTTATCACCACTCTAAAGAGAAATAGTGTCCAGATAAAGCAGATTATTCTCCTGATGCCCTTTACCAGCTCCTTAATAAAAATGAGTCAAATAAATGAATCAATAAGAGTGAATAAGAATGATTCCAACTTCCATTGGAGTCTCAGTAAACAATATTTATAATTTTTGTATAACCTTATACTTAACTGGAAAAATGTCTCTACTTTTAGCTATAGAGTGAAAGTTTAGTCAGTCTCAAAAATTCTTTCATAATGTCCTTGAAGTTTCTAAATAAAGTCTTAATTTCATTTCCAGTTCCCATGTAGAAACAGAATACCTTATAGAATATTTTTACAAGACATGATTTAATCTGGGAGCATTCCATGGTAGAGAAATACTGACCTGACCATAGCTACAACTAATGTCACTTTTATTAATGGCAAAGTTGCATGAGCATTATAGAGAAATTTTTGCTAATAATTTATTTATCTTCTATCTAGGTATTTGTGCTTTCCTTGTGTATGATGATCATTTTCCCTACCTTTATTTTATATAAAAATGGATCTGCTAATGCACACACTTTCGGACTTCACATATATGTACTCAAGCACACATAGCAATAGATTTTTTTAAATAATTTCAAGGGTATTGTGGTTGAGCAGCTACTTTGATAGCTTAGCAGTTATGTTCATGCAGCGTCAGCAACTGCCCAGCTATGATGATATAAGGGCGCTAATGATATTATATTCACTGAGCTGCCATAATAAGTTTCCAGAGAAAGATAACTTAATTGGCAGCCTATTATCAGGGTACATATATGGGTGCTCTGGCATTTGGAATGTGCTCATTGAAGCCAAGGTAATTGAGGCATCAGGTGATTTGAGTAATGGTGATTAAAATCATCTGTGTGCAATGTGAAATGAGTAAGAACATGTGTAGAAAAGGATCCTTTTTATGAGACATTTAACCGTTAAGACCCCTGAATAACCTTGCTATTTTTTTACCCTCCTCACTTCTAAATCTATGCTATGAATGCAAGTTGGAAATAGTTTAGACAAATAGTCCTGAGATAAATTTTCGTTAACAAGTCCCAGATCTTAAAAAAAAAAAAAAAAAAAAACACATTTATTTTTAAGGCAATCTTAATACCTTTAAACTTTACTTAATACATATTCAGACAAGCATATATTTATGCTCCTTCAGCAGTCTATACCATGATTTTTAATGTGTTAAAACATAGCATGATGATAGTTTCTGAGAGAACCAAACAGAATTGCAGATACTGTTAATGAGTAAAAAAAGAAGACTGGTGTAAGTACATGGGAAATTCATGAATAACTGCACAACCTGTAACAACTTACTAATTCTTAATAAAAATAATCCTAATTATATTTTAAAAACATACATTTATTCTGGATTAGATTGTACAAATTTTAGTATTGTTCTACTTTCCATTAAGCCTAGGGTACTTAATACTGTTTGGAAAACAAAATTTGATGTACAAATAAAGCACAAATCGCTAGGATTTTCTGTATAAACTATTAGTAAAAATTATTATTCTAAACAGAGAAATCGAGAAATGAAGTCGATTTGATATCTTTTTTTCTCCAATAAGTGTTTACAGACATTTAGTGAATAAGTGAACGTATATTTAGGGACCAGAGTTTGGAAACCTAATTATAGTGTTATAGTAATTTCTTCTGGAATTATTTTCCAGGAGCAATTACCACCAAATAGCACTAAATTTTAAACACTACATCAAGTCACTGAAAAACTTTATGTCACTCTGAATACTGACTAGTAAATTTTATTGTGAGGATCCATATGATCATGAATTTATTAGTGAGTCCCTGTATAAAAAACCATTTGCTAAAATGTAGGGAAACAGTGAAAATTTGCAATATATAGAAATGTAATGTTAGTAAAGCCTCCAAAATAGCCATTACCACGGCTTATACAGACTATGTGCAAGCATCAGAACCAACTTTATTGGCAGGTCACTAGATCCTGAAGACTCCTTCTCTTTTTGGGTCCCACAGAATCTAGATCATAGCCCTGCTTATGACCTTTCTATATTACTTTTCTCTCTGAAAAATGAATCATATGAGTAACCTGTAATCCTTTAACAAAAGAAGCTTGGTTGGTCAAAGGTAGCCATATCTACTGACTAACAAAAGATATAAATATCCTTGAAAATAACCTTTCCTTTTCTTTAAGTCAGGTCTCTAGCTTTCCTACATCATGGTTTATCGTGACCATTTTATATTATAGCAGAAAAACGTCCATGCTGTTCGAGTCTAATTAGGTAGTGACATTACGGGTGAACTGTAAAGAACAGATGTTTGGAAAAGTAGTGTAAGAGGTCATGTCTGTTAAGCACATCCCAGTGCAATAAAACTCCTAGTGTGTCCTAATAACAGACATCAGAATAACTCTCCTAATAGGTTAATTAACGCTGCCAATAAAGAAAGAAAACAAAATCGCTACCTTACATGACTTCTTTCAACTTACATTTTCTATAATAGGTCTGATGAAAAGAGGTTGGAAGTTACAATGCAGCTGCTGATTTCATGAAAAGACTTTTCTTGTCGATCAGTCATATACCTCACTGAAGAAAGAAATCATTAACAACCTATAAGGCTTTTATTAAACTTTAATGAAGAGGTGCAGTTGCTGGGATTTATCAGTCTCACAGCTAGCATGGAGTCCTTTATAATTTCTCAATGTTCACATTTATTTTTAATCATCTTTCCTGAAAAATGAATTCATTTTCCTGATTCCCGTTTCAGTCAATTCTACTACCATCCAGCATTCCTAATTACCCAGAAAGGAAAGTCTAGACATAATACCCAGATCTGTTCAGTCATCAAATCCTATCATTTCTTTTCCTTGGGATAGTTCTCAGATCCAGTCTCTTCCTTTGAATTTCTGTTGCAGTCAACAATGGTATGGTTAGATCCAGGAATCCCTAGAACCCAGAGACTAGATAGACATTGAAAAACAAGATTTAAAAAATGTAAGGAAATCTGTTCTGTTTTAGCTGCTTTCTCTTTCTTTTAGTATTTACCCCTCCACAGTAAATATAGTCTTGAGGACCTCAGAGTGTATCAAATCTACTGTATTTGAGAATTTGATCTTGTTAAGGAAGACAGAGAAATCTTCCCCCAAGGAATTTAATCTGAATCTGAGCCAAAACATGAGGAAAAAAAATTAATCAGTGTAAAGAAGGAAGCGTCATCCAGACTGAGAGAATCTCACATACAAAGACCCTGTGATGATGAATACAAGGATCAAAAAGAAGACCTGTGTTGCTCCCACAGAGAGCTTTAAGGAACACAGCCACACAAATGAGATTGGAATAGAAGGGTAAAAACCATGTGGCCTTGAGGGCTATGCTAAAGAATTTTGTCTTCATAAAAAAAAATTACTGGATACTCCATGAAACCTCAACCTGCTGGGGAGGGAGGAAACTGTCTTAACCTTGAACTCCAATTTCTCCCCTGTATTTCCTATCTTTTAGTGACAGATGTCCTCCATCCACAGCCTAAAGCAGAAACTTGGAGGCTTCCAGATTCAACTGGTCAATAAAGTCAGTCTCCTCTACCTCCTACACACGCTGCCTCAAATTTATGCCATTTCTATCACTGCTGTCTAATTCAGACCTCATCATTTTTTCTTGATTTATATGATTAGAATTCTCCCCCTGTTCTCTAGCTCAGATTCCCTCTAATCCACTCTCCTCACTGCTCAAGTCACCTTTTAATATTATTAATATAATCACATTAATCCCCTTCTTAGAATCCTTCATAGTAACACTGACTTTTGGTTCAGATTTCTTAGTTTATTGTAGAACCCACTACCTAAATCTTTATTCTGTCTTACAACCTCTTTAAAAACACCTTAATTTCAATACTGAACTTCCTATAACATAAATGAGAGCTATTGTTTCATGCTTACACGATGTTCTCCTAACTTGGGTTCCCTTCGCCAGTCTTATCAAAATAACAATACCTTGACTTCAAGACTCAACTAAAGCATTATCTCCTCAAGAAAGGCTTATTCATTCTGGCTTCATCAGCTTTTAATACAGTAGTTGAAATGTCTAATGATGGTTGGTTTCAAGGTTCATGACTCCAGCAGAAGTGAGTACAGGGGCTATCATATTATCATTATATCTCTAGCACACAGAGCAATGTTTGAATCATCAAGAAACTTAATAATTCTTTGTCAAACTAAATTTTACATGAAAATGCATTTAATTTTATAATAATCTTTTGTAGTAAACAATTTTAAAGTTATTAAATTAGAAATTATGACTTAGAGAAGGTACCTTGCTCAAGCAACAATTCTTCAATTAATAAAGAGCTCCCTTACCTTGTGCAATAAAAAGCCACTATTTGTATTATAGATATCTCTTTAATTTCTGAGGCATGATTTAGCTTCACTGTTTATTGTCTTCTCATGGACCATTATTAATATTAAACATAATGCTATGGATAAATATAACTCCATTTGAGGGTTTCACTATGAAGAGTCCATATATAATATATGTGATATATTGTATTATAATATTCTAATATTAATAACAATAGTAATGTATGAAATTCCTATAATTTCAGGCCAAAATCATCTCTTTATTTACAGACACAGTACTCCTTACACCACTGAATAATTTTGCGAAGTTTAAAACTCTGAACAGTGATAAGTGATTTTTTAAAAAATGAAACCTTATTAATCCCTTAGGTATAGAGAGTTTTCAGAGAAAACTCAGGAGTTGCAACTTTGTATCATTTGCTCAGGGACGGCTCACTGACAGAGTGACATATGAACAAACACCTGAAAAAAGAAAGCCTATACAGCACCCTAAAAAAGAGAAATCAGACCAGTAGAGATTGACATACCAAGAAAAACTGAGACCAAAATAAAGTCAAGGGAGAAGAGAGTTTGAAGAGGGAAGGAAGAAGAATAGCTCAAATGTTACAGAGGGATTATATAAGATCAAGTCTGAAGAACACATATTAGTTTTCAAGATTTTTTATAGTAGTTTCAAGGGAAGGGATGGGACAAAGAAAAATATAAAACAAAACAACAACCCCATATTCAACAAGTTGAAGAGAAACAAAGAGGTGAGATTTTGAGAGAATTTGATACATATGAACAAATTTTTTCAATAAAATGACACTTGCATTACTCTACAGAGTCCATCAAGAAATCATGTTTCTACTCTCTTGGAAATATGTCCACGTCTTACCACAATTCATTCCCTACAGTGCTATCCCTAATCTAAACCACCACCCTCTCTTTTCTGGACAGTTAATACAGCTTCCCAATTAGCCATTCAGCTTATATTCTTGACTTTTTTGAGTCTATTTGCCACACAGGAGCAAGAACATACTAGTTAAAATATCATTTCTCAAATCAAAACCCATCAGTAGCTTCCCTTTCACACAGTCTCTTTATTGGTCACAATAACCTACATTATCTGTCCCCTACTACCACCTTGTTGACTTCAAATTCTATACCTGCCTACTTCCCTCACTCAATTCCAGGCATAAGGGCCTTTTCATCATCCTCCAATAAGTCAAAGGTGCCCTTGCCCATGGACTTTGTGCGTGCTGTTCCTGATGCTTGAAATACTGTGTCCTTCAGTTATTTATCTAATTTACTCCTTCCTATCCTTCAGGTTTTTGCACAAATAGTACTCTTTCAGTGAGGTCTTCCCTGAGAAACTAACAAAATTGCAAACTCCTTTCCTTTGGTCTCTCTCTACATACCATTCCTGCTCTGTTCTTTTCCCCTAGTACTTATCATTATATAAAATTCTATTTTATTTACTTCATAGTTTATCATATGTCCCCCACACTGTAACATTAACTTCATCAGAGAAGGGATTTATATCTGCCTTTTTAACTGTTGTGTCTGCAGCACCTAAAATATGCCAGTCATATCATAGGTACTGAATTAATATTTGTTGAATAACATGAAAGAGTTGATGTAAGAGAAAGAAAAAGATTAAACAGAGGAAGCAAAGTTTTATGAAAGGATTTTATAAACATGGGTAATATTACAATGTGTGTATATACTGACGAAGATGAGACAAAAGTGAAATGTTGAAGATACAGGAAAACAAGAAAATTACTGAAAGAACAAAGAACCCAAAACTGCAAGGAATAAGAAAGCAGGAATTTTAGCACAAAGATAAAGTTAAAAGTGAATAGAAGGTTGCTAATCTATGTTTACTGGGATTCCATATTCACTGCTCCTCATGGTTCTCAGAAATTAACTTAAATGCAAAAAATGAGATTAAAACAACTTGTGGTATGTCAAAAATAAGTTCAAATGTTTTTCATTGTATTTTCATGAAAAGAAACTTTGTCATACAAACGGATATTATGCACTATCCCTAAGAATTACACCAATCAATTAAATAGCTAAACTGTAATGTATTTAAATATGTACAGAATGTTTCTATAAAAATACCATTTTTCTTCATGATTTTTAGAAGACATACCAAAGAATTCAGAGCCATCAAACCAAATCCAAGTCCAACTGTTAGAAATGATCGACACTTTCTTAAAGATATTTGTTAGGTTAATGGGAGGTTAAAGGAGACCCATTGTTATTCCACCCGAATCCAGCATTGTACAAATTAACATAAAAGCTTAAATAAAAATGATTTCCTTCTTTACTATATGCAAAATAAAATCAAAGAACTCAAACATCACATCAAACAAGCAGTCCTCAAACCAATTTTACGTGCCTAGTAGGCCTGATTTAGTTTTGACAGCATGTCAACAAAGGACTTGTTGAGGGGTTCAAACGTTTGGCATCAGATATAGCTCTTCCTCCTGCCTTGTCTACTTGCATTTTCCAAGCATACTTCCAAGAATTTTATATTCCTTGTCTGAAAGTATATCCCATCCTCTCTAATAGCAACTGCACTATTTCATTATATCAAGCCGTTGTCACCTCTCTCAGGGACCCACTACAGAAGCCTCCTTACCAAATGCCTAGCTTTTTGGTTCTTAGAACCAAGTGGCTGCATACATATGTCTAAGTGATTACACTATAGATCTCATACAGGTATGGCACCCTCTCTGGAAGTTTTATTGACAATAGAGCTCCATGTTCATCAAACTCCCCAATGTCATGTAGAATCACAAATCAATCTGAAGTTGGTTATAAATGGCATGTCCTGTAGAGAAATCCTTAGGATAATTAAAATAATTTATAAGCCATTTGATCAGATATATTTTATGGGAAAAAGTAACATTACTCCAAAAAGTAAGTATCCTTTTTTCTTGATAGATACATGAATATATAAATACATACATAGTTGTGTCATCTTTTACCCCAGAACTATATTCCTTCAGTACTCCCACAGAGTATCACAACACATCTGATTGGCTAATAAGG
The DNA here is from genome assembly GCA_004023965.1 of Spilogale gracilis. Classification (NCBI taxonomy): domain Eukaryota; kingdom Metazoa; phylum Chordata; class Mammalia; order Carnivora; family Mephitidae; genus Spilogale; species Spilogale gracilis. Next base: position 146,525 of record PITA01002592.1, on the reverse strand, counting down.
AATCTGAGTGTCATTATGGCACTTAACATGCTATCGGCTAAAAATAAAAATCCTGACTAAAACTGGCTTAGACAATAACATAACGCCCCTCATTAGCTCTAGCTCTTCTTCTCTGTAATTTTCTTGGAATCATCTTCCTTTACATGTTGACTTTATTGCCAGACTGACTGAAAGAAAAGTGGTGGCAGCAGGTTCAAACATCACTTCCAGACACGACAATATCCTGAAGAAAAGGGGGACTATGTCTTCCTGCATCTCCCACTTAGGAATGAGAAAACTTTCCAAAAGACCTCCATAATGGGTTGAATTTTGTTCCAAAAAAGACATCTGTTATTTAAAAATAAAGCCTTTGCAGGGCACCTAGTTAGCTTAGTCAGTTAAGTGTACCACTCTGCATTTCAGCTCAGGTCATGATCTTGCAGTCCTGTGATCAAGCCCCATGCGGGGGCTCTGTGCTCCCTTCAGAGTCTGTTTCAGATTTTCTCTCCCTCTCCCTTCTTCTCATGTTCTCTTTCTCTTCTCTATCACATTCTCAAATAAATAAAATCTTAAAAAAAAGTCTTTGCAAATATAATTAGGATGTTATCATGTTCAATCCATGAAAGACAAAACATCAGTATTTTAATTAAAGACAAGCCCTTTAATTAATTATTAGTGTTATTATTGATTAGGGTTAGTCGCCAAACTAATGACTGTTGTCTTTGTAAGAATATCATGTAAAAACCAAGGAACAGAGGAGATACACAAGAGAAAATGTCATGTGAAGACAGAGATGAGATTGGAGGAATCTAGCTGCAAGCCAAGAAATGCTAAGGAGATGAGCAACCACCAGTAGCTAGGAGGCATTGAACAGATTGTCCCTCAGAGCCATCATCCTAAGGACACCTTAATTTCATACCTCTAGCCTCCAGCACTGTGAGAGAATCCATTTTTATTGTTTTAAACTACTCACATTGTGGTAAACTGTTACAGCAACCATAAGAAACCAATACAATTCTCAAGCCTATGTTCCTGTGGATCACATTTCCCAGGATTGAGTCACAAATACATTCCTAAACCAATTACTTGAAAGGAGAATTGATTGGGACCATTGTTTTCACCTAGTAATTTGTTGTAGAAAGAACTGTGGGAACTCAATCATAAGGACCACTACAGTAAGTCACCTTTTACTTCTCCCTCTTCCTTACCACCTTCACATGCAATCACCAAGTTCCATAGATTGTGCTTTGTGAATCTCTTGTATGTATGAATTTCTTTTAACTCATAGTTTACCTTTTGACTCTTCAAAGAATCTGTGTTTCAAAAATCAAAATATTACAAAACAACATAAAAAACTACAAACATCCACCCAGAAATTTCCCTCCCATCCATGCCCCATTCCTTCTGTTCAACCACTATCCCACACCTGGTTAAATATTCTTATTAGTTTCTACATATTTTCCTAGGATTTCCTCATACAAATATTTTTAAAAGAATATAATGCCTTTGGGGCACCTGGGTGGCTCAGTTGGTTAAGCATCTGCCTTTGGCTCAGGTCATGATCCCAGAGACCCGGGATCAAGCCCCGCTTCAGGCTCCCTGCTCAGTGGAAAGCCTGCTTCTCCCTCTCTCACTCCTCCTGCTTGTGTTCCCTCTCTCGCTGTGTTTCTCTCTGTCAAATAAAAAATAAATTTTTTAAAAAAAAGAATATAATGCCTTTAACATAAAAGGTAGTACCTTGGTTTCAATTTTTTTAATCTCAACTCTACTCTGGAGATCTTTTCTCTAAATATCTTGGATATCCTTCTACATCTTCCATCCCTTTGATTGCTCTCCCACAATAAGCCATGATATTTCTCTCCTGGGAGAGTGCAACTGTTTCCAAATTATAATGTTGCTTTCAGTTTGGGCTCAGACCAAACAGCAACAATAGTGATCTTTCTAAACTTTCATCTGTTCCTGTCACTTTACCTGAAAGGCACTAATGATAAAATCTTCCTAAAACCAACTATATAATTTTCATGTCTTAGCACACAGTGAGATGTGGGACCACTTGTTCAAAAAGAATTTTAAGATGATAACAGAGCATGGAAAAAGTATGGGATTCTTCAAAACAAGGAGTCTTGTGTAACTGGCACAGAGTTCACATCTATAAAGCCATTTTTGAGGCTACATATTATTTCTAAATTATACTAATCCTATTAATATATTATATTAGTATAAATTTCCAATGCATCATAAAACTTTCAGAAGGAAAGGAGAATGTTTTGTGAACCATTTGTCTTTTTGTATGGTGGCAGTTTTAAGTTATTAGTTTCGGGGCACCTGGGTGGCTCAGAGGGTTAAAGCCTCTGCCTTCAGCTCAGGTCATGATCTCAGGGTCCTGGGATGGAGGCCTGCATTGGGCTCTCTGCTCTGCGGGGAGCCTGCTTCCTCCTCTCTCTCTGCCTACTTCTCTCTCTCTCTGTCAAATAAATAAATATTTTTTAAAAAGTAATTAAGTTATTAGTTTTTTAAATCAGTACCCTTTAATGGAAACAACCTGACAAAAAATTTTTCACAGAATTTTGAGACCCATTAAAACAAAAGTTTAATGAGAGAAAAAAATTTCCTAATTTTACAGTCAAGTTCCCTTCACATTCTATGCCACAACCATCCTAGCTTATGTCAACTTCTTATGCCCTAGATTTTTCTCTCACTTACCACCTCCATGCACTACTCTCTCCTCACCTTTCTTTCTTCTTCAACTAAGTCTCTGTATCCTTCAGTTCATGGCTAGTATATTACTTCTTCTAGGAGATCCTCTATAAATCCTTAAATTTAAAGTAAGAATCCCCCTACTACATGCCACAAAGCGGTTTATAATCCTACCCATAACACATACCTGAAATAAATAAACTACATCTGTTTGACCTAATGTTAATGTTTTCTAATATTTACTGAGTGTTTACTATGTGTCCACCAGGCAGGGACTAGGGTGAAATAAATGATGCACTTGCCTTGGAATGCCAAAAATCTATATAAATAAGGTTCATAAATTTTTAAGATTTTATTTATTTATTTGACAGAAAGAGAGATCATCACAAGTAGGCAGAGAGGCAGGCAGAGAGAGAGGAGGAAGCAGGCTCCCTGCTGAGCAGAGAGCCCGATGCGGGCCTCGATCTCAGGACCCTGAGATCATGACCTGAGCCGAAAGCAGAGGCTTTAACGCACTGAGCCACCCAGGCACCCAAGATTCATAATATTTTGATATGATACTTCAAATTTTTTTTAAAAAACCTCATATATAAAATATTAACATTTTGATTAAAGTGTTATAAATTAAAGATTTTTTTGCCTCCATCTACAATATGGCTCTGCACTAGTGCCCAACATTGTGCTAAGTCCTCTACATATTTAAAACTAAATTAATCCTCAAAATAGTTCTATTACAAAGAGATCATCATTATCCTTCTTTTACAATTGACACATCCTTAGACATAAAGAGGCTGAACAACTATGTCAGTGTTGTGGCTATGGAGTGGCACTGAGATTCATACTCTAGTCAGCCTGCTTCCATGGTTCCTATTCTTAATCACTGCTAAATTACCTCTTGGTGGGTAGATAATTGAAAAGTTTACCATATACTTTCCATTTTAAATATGTGTTTAGGCATAAATTACCTGACCCCAAGACACTTCCTATAGAGAAAAAATAAATGACATGAGAGAAAATTTATAAAAATAAAAACATTTTTACTTAGGTTACTAGGTTAAAATGAAATAAGGAGTAATTAGTAGTATTGCAGTCTTTTGCTAAATTTCAAATTCCAGCTCCTTCATTCTTATAGCAATGTATTTTCTAATTTTTTTAAAAGATTTTATTTATTTGTTTATATGAGAAAGGGAGAGATAGCATGAGAGGGGGAGGACAAAAGGAGAGGGAGAAGCAAACTCAACACTGAGCAACAGATGCAATGTGGGGCTCAATCCCAGGACCCTGGGATCATGATGTGAACTGAAGGTAGATGCTTAACCTACTGAGCCATCCAGGTGCCTTTATTTTTAAAAATCTTAAAAATTTCATGTAAGAAATATTCACTACTCAACAAAAATGTCTGTATTCAAAAATATCCATTTTGGTTAACATATGAAATTATATCCATACATTAATTCTCCTTTGGGGCCAAAATTACATTAAATAAATGTTTTCCTATACTGTATGGGTGATCATACTTCAATTAGAATCAGTCACATGATTTAGTGAAAAGAGATAAAATGAATTAAATTCTGTTACATTAAGGATAAACAGTGTTCTTAAATTTTACAGCTTTTTCATCTCAGTCCTTGGACATCTTGTTTGTCAGGTAATTGTATTCTTTTATCCATTTTTGTTGTTTTCTTAATATTGCAAAATAAATAGAAAAATAATGGTAACTTTATTAATGGTGTACCCCCTCCTACATGTTTGAAAAATGGCCCTTTTGGTGATTGTTTCATTCTTTCAAAGATCGTTAAGGAATAAAGAGAGAGCAAATGTTTCCGTTTGCGTTTTATACTTGAGGAAATAGATATGCAAATAGGCTCAGCGACTTCCCCAGATGACTCAGAAAGCAACATAATATTTGACTATTATGACCAAATGTTCATATTGTAATATAATTCTGAACCTTAGGAAAGTGAAAAGGAGTAAAGGGTTTCTGAGTAAAAGAAGAGAATATGTGACAAGTGGGGGTGAGAGACCATAAACCTGGAACACTTAGAAGACTGTAAATTCTGTAAGCAAAACTATTTGTAGGACAATGTTACACACAATGGACTCATAATATTCTATTTTTACTACCACACATTTAAATAGGGAATATACACAGGAAAAACAAATGAATCTCACATAATAAAAAAGTTATAGAACTTGAATTGATATCTGTCATTGACCACAAGATTATTTTCTTTTCAATAATACCATACAACTAAAGAACTATGTACAATATTTCTTAGTAAACTATGGAATTTTGAGGTACTGTAAATCAATTTACCTAAATTTTAAAAAATTATTTAGCTATTAACATGAAAATAAGAATGAAAAGTTTCAAAGTTAATAGAAATGCAACTATTAAAATCTAGTTTCAGATATTTGGTAATTTTTATTGATTTGTAGGTTAGGTGAGGTATACATTTCAGAGAAAATAGGCTTATCTATTCTAACTTTTGCTTGACATCAAAATGCTTATCATTCAATAAAGTAGCCCATGGTGAATAATTCTAAGAAAAAGAGATTAAAGCTAAAAGTTCTAAATATTTCTCAGTTCAAAAATCTCTAAAAAATAGAAACTGAAGCAAGAATTAAGTAATAGTGATTAATTTTGGGGAGAGAGAGCAATCCAGGGCAATGAGAGTGAGGGAAAGTGAAGATGGGCATGAAGAATGGCAAGCAATGCAAAGTGATACATTTCTGGGCCAGCCACTGCTTCATGAGGAGCCATGAATAGGTACGTGTGATTCTTCATTAGAAGCATCTGCACAACCATGCAGAATATCTCTGGAAAGTTGTTGGTTTTTTTAGTTTATTTTATTTTTTCAGTGTTCCAAGATTCATTGTTTATGCTCCACATCCAGTGCTCCATGCAATACGTGCCCTCAGTACCCACCACAAGGCTCTCCGATCCCCTCACCCCCTTCCCTCCAAGACCCTCAGTTTGTTTCTGAGTCCAAAGTCTCTCATGTTTCATTTCTCTCCCCGAATTACCCTACTTCCCATTTACTTTCCTTCTCCTATTGTCCTCTAAATTATCCTTTATGCATCGAAAGTAAGTGAAACCATGTGATACTTGACTTTCTTTACTTGGCTTATTTCACTCAGCATAATGTCTTCAAATCCAGTCCATGTTGCTACAAAAGTTGGACATTTATCCTTTCTGATGGAGGTGTAGTATTCCATTGTATAGATATACCACTTCTTCTTTATCCATTCATCTGTTGAAGGGCACCATGGCTCTTTCCACAGTTTGGCTATTGTGGCCATTGCTGCTATGAACATTGGGGTACATATGGCCCTTCTTTTCAGTACATCTGTATCTTTGGGGTAAATACCCAGTAGTGTAATTGCAGGGTCATAGGGTAGCTCTATTTTTAATTTTTTAAGGAATCTCCAGACTGTTTCCAAAGTGGCTGCACCAACTTGCATTCCCACCAACAGTGTAAGAGGATTCCCCTTTCTCCACAGCCTATCCAACACTTGTTGTTTCCTGTCGTATTAATTTTGGCCATTCTGACTGGTGTAAGGTGGTATCTCAGTGTGGTTTTGATTTGAATTTCCCTGATAGATAGTGACGCTGAACATTTTATCATATGTTTGTTAGCCATTTGTATATCTTTTATGGAGAAGGGCCTCTTCATGTCCCCTGCCCATTTTTTGATGTGTTCATCTTCTTTTTGGATGCTGAGTTTGAGTAGTTCTTTATCGATCTTGGATACCAGCCCTTTGTCTGTAGGGTCATTTGCAAATATCTTCTCCCATTCTGTGGGATGCCTCTTTGCTTTGTTGACTGTTTCCTTTGCTGTACAGAAGCTTTTTATTTTGATGAAGTCCCAGAAGTTCATTTTCGCTTTTGTCTCCTTTGCCTTTGGAGACGTGTCTTGAAAGAAGTTGCTGTGGCCAATGTCAAAGAGGTTACTGCCTATGTTCTCTTCCAGGATGTTGATGGATTCCTGCCTCACCTTGAGGTCTTTCATCCACTTCGAGTTTGCCTTTGTGTGTGGTGTAAGAGAATGGCCTAGTTTCATTCTTCTATATGTAGCTGTCCAATTTCCCCAGCACCATTTATTGAAGAAACTGTCCTTTTTCCACTGGATATTTTTTCCTGCTTTGTCGAAGATGATTTGACAATAGAGTTGGGGGTCCATATCTGGACTCTCTACTCTGTAACATTGGTCTATTTCTCTGTTTTTGTTCCAGCACCATGCTGCATTGGTAATCACAGCTTTGTAATAAACCCTGAAGTCGGGTAATGAGATGCCCCCAGCTTTGTTTTTCTTCTTCAGCATTTCTTTGGTGATTCGGGGTCTTTTTTGGTTCCATATAAATTTTAGAATTGTTTGTTCCAGCGTTTTGAAGAATGTTGGTGGAATTTTGATTGGAATGGCACTAAAAGTGTAGATTGCTCTGGGCAGTATAGACATGTTGACAATGTTGATTCTTCCGATCCATGAGCATGGAATGCTCTTCCATCTTCTTGTGTCTTCTTCAATTTCTTTCATGAGTGTTCTGTAGTTCCTCGAGTACAGATCCTTGACTTTTTTGATTAGGTTTATTCCTAAGTATCTTATAGTTTTTGGTGCTATAGTAAATGGAATCGATGCTCTGATTTCCCTTCCTATATTTTCATTGTTAGTGTATAAGAATGCAACTGATTTCTGCGCATTGATTTTGTATCCTGCCACATTACCAAATTGCTGTATGAGTTCTAGTAATTTGGAGGTAGAGTCTTTTGGGTTTTCCACATAGAGTATCATGTCATCTGCAAAGAGAGAGAATTTGACTTCTTCTTTGCCAAGCTGAATACATTTTATTTCTTTCTGTTGTCTGATTGCTGTTGCTAGGACTTCTAACATTATGTTGAACAGTAGTGGTGAGAGTGGGCATCCTTGTCTTGTTCCTGATCTCAGAGGGAAGGCTGTCAGTTTTTCCCCATTGAGAATGACATTCACTGTGGTTTTTTCGTAGATAGATTTTATGAGGTTGATTAATGTTCCCTCTATCCCTATACTTTGAAGAGTTTTAATCAGGAACAGATGTTAGTATTTTGTCAAATGCCTTTTCTGCATCAATTGAGAGTACCATGTGGTTCTTCTCTCTTCTCTTTTTCATTTGTTTTTTCATGTTGATTGTTTTGCGGGTGTTGAACCACCCTTGCATCCCTGGGATAAATCCCACCTGATCATAGTGGATAATCTTTTTTGTTTAAAGATTTTATTTATTTATTTGACATTGGGAGAGATCACAAATAGGCAGAGAGGCAGGCAGAGAATGTCAGGGAAGCAGGCTCCCTGCTGAGCGGAGAGCCTGACATGGGACTTGACCCCAGGAGCCTGAGATCATGACCTGAGCTGAGGCAGAGGCTTAACCCTCTGAGCCACCCAGTAGTCCTATGGTGGATAATCTTTTTAGTGTATTGTTAGATCATGTTAGCAAGGATCTTGTAAGAATCTTGGCATCCATATTCATCAGAGATATTGGTCTAAAGATCTCCTTTTTGATGGGGTCTTTGTCTATTTTAGGGATTAGAGCAATGCTGGCTTCATAAAAAGAGTCTGGAAGTTTTCCTTCTTTTTCTGTTTTTTGAAACAGCTTCAGGAGAATAGGTGTTATTTCTTTGTCTGGTCCTGGGCTCTTGTTTTTTGGGAGGTTTTTGATCACTGCTTCAATCTTGTTACTAGATATAGGTCTATTCAAATTGTCAAATTCTTCCTGTTTCAGTCTTGGAAGTTTATAGGTTTCCAGGGATGTTCCATATTTTCTAGGTTGTTAAGCTTATTGGCATATAATTGTAGATAGTAATTTCTGATGATTGTTTCTATTTCCTTGGTGTTAGTTGTGATCTCTCCCCTTTCATTCATAATTTTATTAATTTGGGTCTTCTACTTTTTCTTTTGGATTAGTTTGGCCCATGGTTTATCAATCTTATTAATTCTTTCAAGGAACCAGCTTCTAGTTTCATTGATGTGTTCTACTGTATCTCTAGTTTCTTATTCATTGATCTCTGCTCTAATCTTAATTATTTTCCATCTTGTGTGTGGGGTTGGTTTAGTTTGTTGTTTATTTTCTAGCTCTTTAAGGTGTAATGAGAGTTGGTGTATTTGGGATTTGTCAATTTTTTTGAGTGAGGCTTGGATGGGTATTTATTTCTCCCTTAGGACTGCCTTTGCTGTATCCCATAGGTTTTTGATTGATGTATCATCATTCTCATTGGATTCCATGATGTGTTTCAGTTCTTCTTTGATTTTCTGGTTGATCCACAGATTCTTGAGCAGGATACTATCTTTAGCTTCCAAGTGTTTGATTTTCTTCTGAACTTTTTGTTGTGGTTGAGTTCCAGTTTCATGGCACTGTGGTCAGAGAATTTGCAGAGAATAATCTCAATCTTCTGGTATCAATTGAGCCCTGATTTGTGACCTAGTATGTGGTCTATTCTGGAGAAAGTTCCATGTGCACTCGAGAAGAATGGCTATTCTGCTGTTTTAGGGTGGAATGTTCTAAATATATCTATGAGATCCATCTGGTCCAATGTGTCATTCAAGGCTCTTGTTTCTTTGTTGATTTTCTGTTTAATAATCTGTCTATCAGCTGAGCATGGTGTGTTAGGATCTCCTACAATTAATGTGTTTGTATCCATATGACTTTTCTTTTGCTTAACAGTTGGCTTATGTAGTTGGCTGCTCCCATGTTGGGGGCATAAATATTTGCAATTGTTAGATCTTCTAGGTGTATAGACCCTTTGAGAATGATGTAGTGTCCTTCTGTGTCTCTGACTAGTCTTTAGATTAAAATCCAATTTGTCTGATATGAGAATCGCTACTTTGGCTTTCTTTTGAGGTCCATTGGCATGAAAGATGGTCCTCCATCACCTAACTTTCAATCTGGAAGTGTCTTTAGAGTCAAAATGTGTTTCTTGTAAACAGCATATGGATGGGTTCTGTCGTTTTATCCAATCTGCAACCCTGTGCCTTTTTATTGGAGTATTTAGGCCTTTCATATTGAGAGTGATTATTGATAGAGATGTTTTTATTTACATCATGTTGCCTGTGAAATTCATGTTTCTATAGATTACCTCTGGAAATTTCTGTTCTCTGTCACCCTTGGGTTCGTTTCTCTTTTATAGAACCCCTCTTAATATTTCTTGTAGTGCTGGCTTGGTGGTTGCATAATATTTTAGACCTTGGCGGTCCTGGAACTCTTTATCTCTCCTTCCGTTCTGAAAGTCAACCTTGCTGGGTACATTATCCTTGGTTGCATATTTTTGTCATGTAATTTCCTGAATATGTCTTGCCAGCCTTTTCTGGCTTGTTAGGTTTCCATGGATAGGCCTGACATTATTCTGATGGTCCTCCCTCTATATGTAAGGAATCGCTTCCCCCTAGCTGCCCTTAAGATGTATTCTTTGGTTTTATGATTCACAAATTTCACAATCATGTGCCTGGAGGTTTTTCTGGCCTCCTTGATCTTGGGGGTGTCTTCTCTGCCTCTAGAACATGAACATCTGTTTCATTCCCCAGATTAGGGAAATTTGAATCCATGATTTGTTCAACTATATTTTCTAGGCTTCTCTCTCTCTCAACTCCTTTGGCGATTCCAATAATTCTGATATTGGAGCATTTCATGACATCATTTATTTCCCTAATTGTATTTTCATGGGATTTTAGCTATTTGGTCCAAGACTTCTCTTGCTCCTCCTTCTTAATCCATCTATCTTCTAAATCACTAATATGATCTTCAGCTTCACTTACTCTAGCTGTTAGCATATTTAAATTAGATTACATCTCATTAATAGCCTTTGTATCCTCGGCTTTCACTTCTGTCATTAGAGCTTCTATCTTGAGGTTAATGTTCTTTTCCAAGTTAGCCATTGCTTGGACAATTGCTACCCTGAATCCCATTTATTTCATATTGTTTATGTTCATTTCCAAGAATTCTGTGACATGGGTTGAAGTCTCTGGGTTTTTCTTCTGTTGGTTGTTCCTCCTCCAAGTCATTTTAGTGAGGAGTGGTTGAGGGGATGTATAGCTGAATATATCAACCACTATCCAGGTGAATTGTTCACTGGAAGGTTTTGAAGCAATCAGAAGTCATCACCAAAAAGGAAGAAGAAAGAAAAAAGAGACAGAAAAAGGGAAAGGAAGCAAGAAAAAAAACCCTACCAGAGAAGGCCCCAGTGGAAGGATTTATATGGTACAAAACTACAACAGGGAAAGAAAAAGACCATCAAGAGTAAAAAAAAGTTGAAGAGATCAAAAAGTTAAGCCCAACCCAAATGACCCCCAAGACCGTATGTATATATTACAAAGGCAGAAACAATTACACTGAAACACTGACAAACTAGGGTGGGAAGGTGAGTGCAAATCCTCCTTGTGGGCAAGGAAAGTATTTCAGATCCTCTTGGGTTTGTCTTGTTATTATTGTTAGAGGAGTCCACTTTCTAAAGATATAGGGAGATTAGAGCTAGTTTGTGTATGGGGTAGTATTGAATAGGAATGCAGGATTACCTTGATGCTTAAAACTATATGTATATTTAAAAGAAAAAAGAATAAAGAAAAAAGAGAGAAGAAAGGGGAAAAAACAGAAAACAAACAAACAAACCAGAGAAGCAACAAAAACAACAACAGAAAACACAGGTATGTGTTTGAAAAAATTTCAAGGTAAAAAGTTATTATGGAGTGTTGCATTAAGTATCACATTGTAATAATAAGTGGGTTAAAAATTAAAAGAATAAAAACTGTGAGAATGAATTTTTAAATTTAAAGTGGAAACTTTAAAAGTAAAAATAGAAAAAGCTTAAAAAGAAAATAAAATGAAAAGCTTTATCTGTAAAGTGTATAGCTTTTGGGGTAGTACAAGGAGCTCAGTATATTGCCTTTCCTCCAATGTTGGGGTTTTACAGTTTTGGTGTTTTCCTCTTGCTCTTCTGGATTGCCTTCTGGGGGAGGGACCTGCCATGCTGTTTTTCAGTCAGTTGTACCTGGGCTGCATCTCTCCACCCCCTTCCTAGTGGCTGGGTTCCATGGCAACCAGGTTTTCAGGCTTTAGTTCTCTGGAGGGTTTTTTCTTTTGTGGCTTTTTGCAGCTTTTCAGGAAGTCAGGACAGAGCAAGATGTCTACGCCCAGGCCTCCTTCCCAGAGAACCCTTGGTTTGCAACCCTCTGGATGGTGCAGGGCTCAAAGCCTCTCCCTGTATCTTCCCTTTTGGCCACTTGTCACAACCGGGCACACCACAGCCGCTGGTCAGATTGGCACCCAAAGCCCCTGCTTGTCATTTTACTCCTGTGCCACAGAAATAACAACTGATTTGGGGTTGTGGGACCTTGTCTCTGCTGAGGGAGTCTGTAGTACACACCCATGCAGGAGGGACTGAGATCCCACGGCCGTGCAGGTCATGTTCAAGTCTGCAAAATCGCCTCCCCTGGGAGGTCTGCGCCTGGCCCAAGGAGTGGAGAAAAGTGGCGGAGAAAAAAAAGAAAAGAAAAGAAAAAAAAAAAAGTGGCAGTTTTAAAAGGACAATCTGCTCTGCAGTGTTCCCTCGTGCTGCACCAGGGCACGCTTTCTCTCTGCAGATCTATATCCCCATTTCCCTGGCTGCCCCTCAGTCTCTCCGTATTTGTCTGTTTTTAATCAGATCATAATCTGCTTTTGTTCCCTAAACATACAGCACTTTCACGCTGGGGTATTGTTTTCCAATGGATCGCCTCTGTGGGCTTCCTTCCCCACGTCCCTTTGTCTTTGGATATCCCTCCAATCACTCCCACTCCACTCTACCTCTTTGTCGATGTTCTTCTTCCAAGTCCCGTAGAGAACCAGAAGTGTGAAATATTACATTTCAGGCTGATTTCATGGGTGCTCACAGCGTTCTTGCAGTGTTTTTTGCAGGAATTCAGCTCAATTCAGGAGACTCTCCGAAATGGGGTCACCCAGCTTTCTGCCATCTTGCCCCTCCTCCTCTAGAACGTTGTTTTAAGAAAAAAAAAAAAAAGAGTACCTTAGAAAATTTCAGTGGAAGAGAAACAAAAGTAGATATAAATCTTCATAGGTCCTGCCCATCTCTTGTTTTCCACTGTTTAAGTTGCCATTCTAGAACTCAACCCCTCACATATCTAGGTTGTATCCAACTCCTTTGCAATCTCTTGAGAAGTATAATCCCAAGCTCCATGTATGACTGGTAGGCTCTAGGCAGTTCAACCATACAACTGCACAAGGAGTAAGTCAACCATGACAGTGGCAGAAGGAGAAAAAGAAGTCAACTACATTCATTCCTTTTCATTCTTTTTTCTTTTTTCTCCTCTGATTAAATAACTTCTACTTCCCTGTCTTCAAGGTCACTAATCCTTTTTTCCACTTGAGCTTGTCTATTATTGAACTATATTAATTTTTTTAGTTCAATTACTGTATTCTTCATCTCTAGGATTTCTGTTTCTTACTTTTTTTCCTATCTCTTTGTTAAAATTCTCAATTTGTCCATGCACTGCTTTCCTGATATCAGTGAGCATTACAGCCATAATTTTGAACTCTCTATTGGGTAACTCACTTATTTCTATTTCATTAACATTGGTTCCTGGAGATTTATTCTTTTGTTTGGAACATATTCCTGTTTCCTCATTTTCCTTAATTCTTTTTGTTGATTTCTGTGCATTAGATAGAATAGCCACCTTCCCAGTCTGTTAAGACTGGTCTCATGTAAGATATGAACTTTGTCAATCAGCCTGGCCTGCCGAAGTTCTGGTTTCCTCTCAAACTTTTGTGATCATCCAAAATGATCCAAAAATTTCTTAGTGGTTCCCAGTACTTAAGAGTGCCCCAAGACCCATCAGTATCCCCAACTGGAGGATTGTGGTCAGCACTTAGATGCTGGCTGATCAGAAATCAGACCCTCAGGCTGCAGTTACAAAAGTATACAGTAAAATTCCTTCCAGAAAAGACTTGGAGAATGATTTTATCTGTTTCCTCTGTGCTGAGCCTTGGTAGGGATAGCCATGGTGAGTGCTAGTGTGCCCATTGAGAACTACTTGTTTTCTATAGATCTATGGTTCTTATAGACATTGGTTTCATTGGCTTTTACAAGTAGATGTTTTGGGGACCCATATTTTTTGGGGGGAGCCTTAAAAGTTGAGGTGCCAGGCACCTGGGTGGCGCAGTTGGTTAAGCGACTGCCTTCGGCTCAGGTCATGATCCCGGAGACCTGGGATCAAGTCCCACATCAGGCTCCCTGCTGGGCAGGAAGCCTGCTTCTCCCTCTCTCACTCCCCCTGCTTGTGTTCCCTCTCTGGCTGTGTTTCTCTCTGTCAAAGAAATAAAATCTTTAAAAAAAAAAAAAAAGTTGAGGTGCCAAATGTGCAGATCAAACTCTTTGCTTCTCAAAAAAAGCAGGGAGTTGAAGATATCATCCCATTTATATGGCATTGACCCACAGTGGGTTTTGTGGCAGGAGTACATCTCTACATTTTCTTAACTTGTTTCAACGTGGGTACTTTCTCTTTAATACAATGTGTAGGACTCAGCTAGTTTCTGGAATTCTCTCAAAGAGAGCTATTCCATGTATAGCTGTATATTCAGTGTGTCCACGAGAAGAGGGAAATTCAAGAACCTCCTATGTCACATCTTGGTCCAGAGTCTACTCTTATTAATTTGAATTATCTTAATTTTCTTACTTAGTTGATATTTATTATAAATGTATTTAGGTATTATAATTGTCATAAGCTCTATAATCATTAGGATTTATACTTGATGTACAGGCACACATATTTATGTAGTATTAAAAATAATTTGTACCCACACTAGGAATCCAAGAGAATTGTAATAGTTTGTCTCAAAGTGTTTCATATTTTATTTCAGCTTAAAATATGCTGTAATTCACCATTGCCAGGTTAATTTTCCTAAGGCATAGTTCCAATGATGTCATTCTCCGATAAAATCCTTAGTTATCATTGCCCATAAAATTAAGCTCAAATTTATGAATCTTGCATTCCTGTATGTATTCTCTTTTATTGTACCAGGACTCATCTTTGTTTTCTAAACTTCATCTCACCATATATGCACAAAGACATACATACTCATCCTGTCTTCTTTTGTATTTTTTCTTTGGTCACAACTGCCTCATGACCAATACCATCCATGCATTAAGATCCGTGACACCGTGCCTGATTCTCCAAACACTTGGACCTGACACTCCATTATATTCCCTGTGACATTTTGTGCATATCATTCTTATGGCATTTAGCATCTATGCTTTATATTATGTTTGCTTGTTTACATACTTTAACAGGTCATCTTGTCTTCATCTCTGTATCCTTTAGTGGGCCTAGATTGGTATTTTTTACAGGTTATGTGTTCAATAAATACTTATTAAGCTAATGTAAGACCCAAACAAAATTAGTTGCTCACATATTTAAAAATGCCTATGTACTATGAAAGTAATCACCATTAAATTACTGATGATTGAAAATGAAGCAAGTAAGGAAAGCTCCAGAAGAGTGAATTTGTGTGTAATTTGTTAAATACCTAGCAAATAATGAACTTCTAAATGCAGGATTTTTATAAGGTAATGACAAGCACTGGAATCTAGACTTGTATGTTGGTATTGATTAAGATGACTGATGAAGGAGGGAAAAAAGCAAATAACAACTGAAATAGTTCTTTGTTGGATACCAATTAACTGCTAATCTGTTTGCTCTAATAGGCCACTATTAGAGGAAATGATAAAATTAGCTATACACATAAGAAACATTTATTGCCTACATATTACTTTTGCTCTGAGACCAGTGAAATTCAGCAAGCTTGTCCAAGAAAATTTTTCATAGAATGGTTTCGAATAACACAAGCTTTTAACAAAATGTGCTTGAAATAAGTTTTTTTAATACTAAAATCCTAAACATTTAAAGAAGTAAAAAAAAATTATCTGTTTCTTCAAATGATGTTAGAATACTCTGATGTTTTTTTAAACTGAATTGCTTTCTGCATCTAGAATGTTATCTAAATCCCTGCTGATTTATCCTTAACACTTTCAGCAGGATTTCTTTGCTCCTGGGCACCAGACAGTCTTAACAATGGGAAATCCTTTTAGTCCCTGGTTGGTGCAGGTAGGACTTTGATTGACAAGGTAATAAAAGTGTTAATGAGAGAGTGGCACAGTGAGAGATCAATAGTTGTCAATAAGAAAAGCAATTCTGATACTTATTTTTGTAGAATTCCCTTAAATCAGTTAAAAACCTTTTGAATCAAAATAGAGACTTTCCATTTTATAAGAGATGATTTTTTTCAAGTCTCCAGCAAAGCTGTCATACACATTGTATTAAAGCATAACCATGCCTTTGGATATTGTTCATACAATCATGACTGAATTCCTTTGCTTGCCATTCACAGATCTGGTGGTCTTTAGATAGTGTGTTGTCATAAAAGACTGCAGTCAAAATGAAACTTTTATCTCCTTTACTCAGCAGTTGGGAGACCTAGAGCAAGTTTTTAAACTCCTCTGAGCCTCAGATCCTATATCTGTCAAAAGACTTTACAAACACCTGCCTTGCAAAGCACTCATGAAATGATGTGAAATATGTAAAGTGAACAGAGTGACATACAGAAGACATTTCAGAAATGATAGGTATTATTACCTTTAAATGCATATATTTTCTCTCAGTGAAGACTGATTTTGAACTTTAAGTCTGTCTTTTTTTTTGTTTTTTTCCTTTATCTTGGTAGTCCATGATATATTGAATTAATAGGACCACCATTGGATTCAGGAAGTGTAAATGGATATATACAATTGTTTTATGGAGTTTTGTTTTCACTTGATCTTTGTTCTATTTTTATTTCATTTTCTATTTCTTTATATTGATTAACATTTGCTTCATAACAAATTACCTCCAAAATTAGTGACCTAAATAATAAACATTTATTATTTCTCACCATTCTATGGGTCTGGTGGGTATACTTTTGGTCTAGGCCATCTTAGCTGGAACAGGATGGTGTAGGATGACCTCTTTCACATCTAGCAGTTTGTTGTCATCAAAGGCCACAGAGATGATTTGGCCTCATGTAGCTCATCACCTAGCCCACTAGCCCAGGTTATACACATGCTATCGTCACAAGGGTCTCAACAGCAGCAAGAAAAGAGAAAAAGCCAAGTAAGCTGTACTTTTTAAGTCAGCTTCTGTCACAACTAGTATCATCTTATTGATCAAAGTTAGTCACATTGTCAAGGCAAGGGCAAGAGCATGAAGGACTACTCTGAACACACATAAAGAGGTGAATTGCTGAGGCCATTTTGGCAACAAGCTACCATACTCCCACACTCTCTCTACTTAGATGTCCTCAAGAAACAGGTAAATTTTCCTCAAGAAGAATAGTTTCACTCATACATAATATTGTCAGAATTAAATATAGCAAAAGCTCTTAATATGCCCTTATATTTTGTATTCCCACTGAGTGTCTGATTAGCTTTTAATTATACACAGTGCTGAGAAAGAAAATAGACTTCTTACACCATAGATCACATTTACTGGAATCTTTTTGACCAATGGAAAAAATGTTAGTTTTATCTCTGCAGTTTAAGAAAGCATGGCTTTTCCTTTTCTTCTTTCTTTCTCTCTCTCTTTCTCTCTCTCTCTCTCTCTCTCTCTCTCTCTCTTTCTTTCTTTCTTTCTTTCTTTTGCTATTACTCTGGGGTTAATTATATTTTTCAGTTTTCAAAGGGAAGCCAAACCTGTCTCAGAATCTGAGTTATTCATAAATCTATGTATTGTAACTTGTTTTTATTTGTCAGTTTTATTCTACATGCTATGCCCTTAGAACAAAAAGAATCTCATCTTCAAAATGGCAAAAAGGATAGGGGAACTGTGTTAGTCAACTCAGGCTGCCATAACAAAATACCACAGACTCTGTGGCTTAAACAACAGAAATGCATTTCTCACAGTTATGGAGACTGGCAAGTCCAAAATTTGTGTGCCTGTGTCATCACATGGCAGAGAGAGAGTACACTCTGGTGTCTGTTCTCGTAAGACCACTAATGATATCTTTATCAGGGCACCACCATTATGACCTCATTTAATCTTTACTGCATCATCCTCACAGGCCCTATCACCAAATACAGTCACACTGGGAGTTAGGGCTTCACATATGAATTTGAGAGTGAAGGAAGGACATAAGTCCATAGAAGAACACAACTGCTATCTCTTCAAATCAGATAGCAAGACTAATTCTTCATTTCAAATTTTCCTGTTATGATTAAAAACTGATGGTTCTTGCTTCATTAGTTGGGTCATAATTCTTCAAACTGTTAACTATCATATCCCTGTTGATTTTGAAACTATGTAGTGTAGACCCTGTTTTAAGGGTCATCTCTGAGAGAAAAGATGAGAGAATTCTTCATCAGTGCTAGGAAACTGGGGATCTATAATTCAGACATTTCTTACAGCAGAAAGAGAGAAAGGTTCATTTGTTTTTGATATCTTCCCATTTTTCCTTCTATACCCCTATCTTCAGCATATTCTAGAATGCAAAACAAACTGTAAAATTGAAATTTTCCTATTGGCTTTATACTTATTCCTTTATTATTTTATTCAAAAAATATATTGAGTGTTCACTAGTGTCAGACATTGTGCTATAACTAGGTGTACAAATAACATTTATTTGGTCTTTCCATAAAAGTTAAACAAGCATCTAATATATGCTAGACAATATTCTAGGCATCTGTGACTAAACAGAAAAAGATTCTTTTCCTCCTGGAGTTTATATTCTATGGGAGAAAAACAATAAACAATCAATTTTAAAAGTTTGATTATATACATATTAAAAGTTGATAGGTGTCCATAATTATTACAATAGGGTAAGAAGGTAGGAAGTGGAAGGAATGAAGTGAGTTACAAAAATAACTAGTTTAGTATGCTTCATTGAGAATGTGAAATTTGCGCCAAAGAAGATCAAAAGAAGATAAGAATGTTAGATAAGCAGACATCTGGGGATAGAACATTCCAAGCAGAGAGAACAACTAGAGCAAAAACTTGAAACCTGGCATGTGCCTAGTGAGTTTCAGAAACAGCAAACAGGTCAGTGGGGTTGGAGCAAAGAGAGCAAGAGAAAGAGAAAATTGTGGTTAAAGAGTCATATCATGTAAGACCTATAAGCCACTATAAAGTGTTGACTTTGTGTAACTTGGAGAAGCATTTCAGCATTCTGAAAACTGGAATGGCATGTTCTGATTCATTTTTAAAAGATGGTCTTTAGATTTAAATATTATAAACAAAATATAATTGCATTTTGGTTTTTAACTCAGTGTTATCAGTCTTTAGGTGAAAAGTTGATCTCATACAACCTGATTATAAATTTGGATTTATGGTTGCCATCTTATTTTGCATTCTTCTATTGCCCTTTTTTCTTTTTGTAGTTGCTTATTTTCTTTTCCTCTTTTAAATTAATTTTATTTCTCCCCCGTGTGTGTATTTCTACTTATTATTAAATAAATTGCAATAATTTTCTTCTTTTGGTTATTTCCCCAGAAATTTTGGCATGCTTATTTAAATGCACCAGTTCTAGCTTTATTTCCCTTCTGAATGGTACAATGGCCTTAGAATGCTTGATTCCAATAACTATACTTTTCCCTTGCCTATATGAAATTATTGGATAAGGTTTAACTTCTGTCTTAAGGTTTTTATCCTCACGAATTAGACAGTATTATTACAGTCACTCACTGTTCAGGTTTTTCCACAGGTTTGCCATTGTTTTGCCTATTGACATCTCATGAATTTGAGATCTTCTCACAATGATCATTTTCCCTCTTCTTAAAGGAGATCTTTTCAAAATTCTTTTAGTTAAAATCTATTGTTAGCAAAGTCTCAGTTTTTGTTTTCCTGAAAAATATTTCACTCTTATTCTGAAAAATAAGATTCTGTTCAGCATGGAAACATTGATTAACAGATATTGCCTTTCCTATTTTGGCTCTATCATTCTACTATCATTTAACTTCCACTGCTGTTATTGAAAGTCAAATGTCATTTAAATTGTCATTCTTTCATATATAATCAGGTTGTCTTTTCTCTGGGTGCTTTTACATAATTATCACTGTAAAAAAATTACATTTTAGAATGTGGTAATAAAATCACTGCATTGCTTCAATAACCCTATAGGTCATGATTCTAAATAATATATTGTTTGGTACTATTGCTAATAATGTATGTAGAATTTTTGCTTCATATTAGGATTTGCATTTGCTTTACCCCTTTGCATAGAATAGTCTGAAATCCCCACATCTGGCTTCTTTTTGCCAATCAGATATTCTCCACTCGACTTCCTTTTCCAAGCAATCTAAAAAGAACCTTCTTTCACTCTCCATAACATCATCCTGCTTACATTTCTTGCTGTTAGTTATAACAGTATCCTGTTGATACGTTTGGTAAAGTGTCCACCTCTGTACCACTCCACCCTCACTTTCTAAACCTGTGTGAGTGCAGAAAATTCTCAGTGAGTCCTTTTTGTTATTCATGAAGAGGCCAAAACAGCCCTAAGTTCTTATGTCCTAGCAGCTCAGAGAAAAATCAAGAGTCTCTCAGGTCATTGGATTACCTATTTTTATCATTTCTTTTAACTGAGGGTAGAGAGTACGTGTAGCAGTACATGTCACCAAGTACATGTCACATGCATGGATCACAGTTCATTACTTTACCACCATAATGTAAAAAATAAGTGCCCTAAAAAATTTAGTGTATCTATACATATTGACTTAGGACAGTGCTCATTTTACATTGTTAAATAACAATAAAATAACAAATAGTTTGACCCTATTTTTTATAGAATAAAAAAATATTTGCATGCCCAGATGTATTCTTTACTCATAACTACATAAAACTATAGAGAGATAGTAATATAGCAGTAGAGACAGAGAATTTCAGTTTATTATAACTTCACCCCAAAAGTTTTAAGCAATTTTGTAATTTTAACTTCCTTTTCTCTTCCACTAAATTTAGAAAATAATACAAGTTAGCAAAAAAGTCAGATATTCCCCCAAGGATTCCATTAACCAAATCTTATACATTAGGTTAAAAATAAAACAAACAGAATATTTAGTTACCTAAAAATCTCTGCTTTCTTTCTTACTCTAATTGTGAAACTACATATTTAGCTTTCTGTTGCTTATAGAAATAAGACACTGAGCTCCCAGCTTTTATTAAACTTTTTTAAAATTCCATTCATTTCTCCAAAATACAACTTCTTATCAGCACTTCAGTGTTTTGTATAATTTGTTACCTCATTAATTGGCAAGTACCAGAATCAAGGGTAGCCCTTTTTCACACGTGCAATCAAGGGAGTTAGTATAACTTTACTTTCAAGACCTTCAAGCCATAATGCCCAGAAATCTGAGAAAGTGCTCTTCCGGTCTTTCATCAGTTTGATCCCAAACAATGTAATGTATTGCACAAAAAGAACCTAACTGCACATTTGCTCTGAACAAGGCCATAAAGAAAGAGTATCCATAAAAAAGAGGTCTATATAACTAAATTTCATGAGTGTACAAGAATACATTCTTTTTTATGAGAAATTCCTATGCCTTGGAGCCCAATTGTAAGGGACTGCATTTCAACTCTTTCAATTCTTATTACTAGGGAAAAAAATAAAAGATGGATTACTCTCTGGTCTAACAAAACTCAAATGGCTAGCAGATTGAGCTCTGATACCTTTGCTCCACTTTTTGAAATATTTGCAATGCAAATAACTGTTCAAGATTCCTTTGGACACAATAACATTTATGTGTGTTGCGCCAAATAAAATAGCTATTTATGTGTTTAAAGAAGAGCATTTCTTGTTCTGTATGTACACACCTGGGCTCACTTCCCTTGAGAAGATGCCTTAACAGTGCTAGTATAACAAGACAATAACAGCAAAATAATAGAGATTTATAGTGATTGTCCAGAAGTCAACAGGGGATGGCTCACACAGTGAGCATAACCATAACAAGTGTCAGTTTTTTCAAGCAGAAAACAAAAGCAGAGCCATCTGATGCAATCTAATGTTTCACCCACAAAGACACGCTGAATCATAGCATGCTCTTGTTCCCAGAATGAAAAAGTCATAAAATATTAAACTATAAACCCTAAAACCCAAATTGCATGTAAACTCTGATTTTTCAATGGTAATTTTATGGATTTTCATTGCTGAAGATCTTTCCTAAAGATCCAAACTAAGCCACAGACTGTTTTCTTTGACCTACACAGTAATAAGAAAATCAGGACATCTCCACTTTTAAAAGTCTACATTTCCAGCTTCTTTGAATTATCAGAGGATTTAGCAAATTTGGAATATCCCTGCATGGTAACAATCAGATCATCTGAATAATAGGTGCCCCCTTTGTTAGGCATTTCTTTTCTAGTTGACCACATACCCTACTAATCCCTATTGTCTGTCATCTCTTAAATTTACGTTAATTTATAAACAGTCATTACTTGTCAGACACTTCTTTGGCATTTGAGTTTGCATTCCCCAGGACAGATAAACCCTCCCTATTAGTGCTCCAGACTCAGGCTTTATTATCAAGGACTTCATATCCCAGAAAAAGCTTTGAAATAGACGTTACAGTATGAAATAATTTGCAAGGCATATTAGCTGAGGTTCAGAGCTTCCAACATGGCTTATCCATGGAAATTAGGAAATATCTTTAGAAGGAAACTCCAAAGAAAAGAATAAAGGGTTTATTCTTCATAAGGAGTAAGAATCCAGAGCCCAGTGTTAGTCCTAACTCTGTTTTGGACAGTTGATCTTACTTATCTGAGTCTCAGTTTCCATATCCCTAAGGTAAAGGAATTGTGAACATTGATAATAAAGGAATACACCTTCCAACTCATGGTTTCTATATAAATCCCAAAGGGGAAAGACTCTATCTTAAGACTTCCTGGCTCCAGAGGGCAAGGGTAGAAGGAGCAAACATGTTTATTATCTACCTCAGTTGTTTGGTAGCCTTTGTAAAATGAAAATTATATTTAATCAGTATTCTCCAATAAAATAATAATTTCTCCTTTGCTTTAATCATCTTGAATCCTCACCAGCTAGCATAAGGAAACATGCAAGAAGATATGTTAAAGATCTGAAGGAATGACCAAAGTATCTAGGTTGCTGCTGTTAAAAGAAAATTTTCCACAGACAATTTACTGATCTAATGGGCTTTAATTCAGCGATTCATGAATCCAATCTAGGATATAGAAAGGAACTCCAAAGGGCTGTTTAAGCTGAGAGATTTTTTTTTCAGAGGGGGTCTGGAGGAGTAGAGGGAGAGAAAAAGAGAGCATCTTTTTTTTTTTTTTTTAAGATTTTATTTATTTGACAGAGAGAAACACAGCCAGAGAGGGAACACGAGGGGGGGAGTGAGAGAGGGAGAAGAGGTTTCCTGCGGAGCAGGGAGCCCAAGGCAGGACTCGATCCCGAGGGATCATAACCCGAGCCAAAAGCAGTCGCTCAACCAACTGAGCCACCCAGGCACCCCAAAAAGAGAGCATCTTAAGCAGACTCCATGCCCAGCGCAGAGCCTAACTTAGGGCTTGATCTCGTAACCCGAGGTCATGACAGAAATTAAGCAGAAATTAAGAGTCAGACATTTAACCGACTGAGCCACCTAGGCACCCCAAACCGAGAGATTTTTATAGATCAAACTGAGCAGGAACAAGAAAGTTATACTGGAAATCTGGGGATTAGTTAAAGCAGGGCTACTTTCCTTGTATGAAACAAAGGGAAATTTTAGAGCTACGTTAAGTAATTTGAGCTGAGCAAGCAAGTGCTGATTGGGTGGCCTAGCCCTTCCTTTCCTGGGAGAGCCAAGAATAGAAATTTGGTTGTTTCCATGTGTTTACTGTAAGTGATTTCATCTTGGGTCTAGTCTAGACACTTTACACTTAACACTGGGATTACTCTGATGATTATAGATATTCCAGTCATGATTTTCTAAAACCATGATGATGGTTATGACTTATTGACTTTCTACTAAAGTTTCTGACAGACACTTCATGTGCATCATCTTATTTAATTTAGATCACCATTTCATTAACACAGGAACCATTCACTTCCAAGCATCTCTATATGTTCCCTCTTAAATGACATTTTCAATGCTATATTATGGAAGTTTAATCAGTGAAGTTTCAGAAATAGGAAAACATAAATCCAGAATGGGACAAAAAGCCTTCTTACTGTATTGATTGTCTAACCAAAAACTTAGTGTTTATAGACTTAAAAGTTCACATCCACCCATTCCATCACTATTTTACTTCCTACAGTCTTTAATTATTTCTCTATAAACATATACTTCTTTCTTTTTGAATATGCAAAGATATACATAATACTTGTAAATCCTAAGATTTAAAATTTATTTAAAAAGTAAACTTTGTTCTCTTAGGGGTGCCTGGGTGGTTCAGGCAGTTAAACATCTGCCTTTGGTTCAGGTCATGTCCCAGTGTCCTGGGATCCAACCCCACATCAGGCTCAACAAAGATCTGCTTCTCCCTCTCTCCAGGCTTGTGTGCTCTCTCGCTCACTCTCACTCACTCTCATTCTCTCAAATAAATAAATAAAATCTTTAATAAAAAACACTTTGTTCTCTTATTTCCAACTTGTATTCTCTCTCACTCTCTCTCTGTCTCTCACTATATATATACATATATATAATGTTTATTTAGTTGTGACTCTGTTATAAAGTTACTTGAAGTAGAAATCAATGAAAAGAGAAATTACTATTTCAGTTAACCTAATGTTTCTTAAAGAAATCACTTAAAAATATAAAGCCTCAGTTTTATTATCTATAGCAGGGGTTGGCAAACATTTTTCTGTTAAGGGCCAGACAGTAAATATCTAGACTTTACATACTATATGAGCACGATTGTAACTATTCACTTCTTCCATAGCAGGATGAAAGCAGTCACAGACAACAGATAAATGAATGAGAATAGCTGTGTTCCATAAGACTTTATGGAAATTTTAATCTTATGTAATTTTCACATGTTATGAAATATTATTGTTCTTTTGATTTTCCCCCAAGCATTTAGGAATACAAAAAAACATTCTGAACCCACAAAGACTATAATTTGGCCTATAAAACAAAAATGTGACATTTGACCATATCAAGCTATAGTTTGCTGAGCCTTTAAATACAGAATAGAGATCAAAAGAATTAGCTTAGAAAGTGAATTGTGAAGTGTATGGATATTAACCTATATAAACTACATAGGGTCATAATGTAATGGACCCTCAATAGCTATCATTAGTAATTTTTATTATAAATAAGTTTTTTTTGTTTAATCCGTATTCTTTTATAACAGCTTTTAAATCTTAGGGGCCAATAAATATCAGGTTAGGACTTATAATTTTCATGGATTTAGAAAAATAAAATCCAAGATGTTTCCTTATTGCTTATTATAATTAAGACTACATTAACAAACTGTTTTTTATAGTTCCAGATTAGACATCTATCAACATCATTTTTATATTAGTTCTATGAAATTGTTTCTAAATATCTTCAATATTCATAGTACAACTTTCCTAAGTCATCATGAATGGTCACAGAGAAGAGAAAGAGAACCTCAGAATTTCACAGATATTTAAAATCCCAAAAGGAATATCAAAATCCATGGCTATCCAAGTAGCATATTTAAAAGGAGAGTTACAGTAAGCCAAACCCCATTATATTTTATCAATGATATATATTATTGTACTCAGTGATTCAAAATATTGAAAAATGTCTAAAATTGTTGCATATACCACAGGGAGCTGACACACAGTGTTAATGTTCTCAATCCTTCACGTGATAAGTTTAATCAGCAATGAATGGTAGAAATTTCTCTATAAAGGACAATTTCCAGCAAATCAACTTTATAATCACTAAATGAAGAAAGTCCATTGTTTTTACATGTATGAGAATACGTATATCTCTATTGTTGCTGTCAAACTTGTAGATGACACAAAGGTGGTTAAAGAGGATATATATTAGATGGAACAACCAAGATGACAAAATATATAAGCTGTCATTTGGGACTGAAATAGCGAGAAGAAATTTAAAAGAGATGCAATTAGCAGGTGAGAAAAGTTGCCCTACTGTGCTCAAACCTGGTCAGATTTTTCTAGGATTTGTGTTCAATTCTTTGTGAGGTGTTCTATGAAGAATCCAAACACTGAATCATAATTAGGTCAACACAAAGTAAAGCAGTTTTGATGATAAAAGGACTTAACACTATAACATGGTAAGGATGGTTAAAGAAAATGAAAATATTTTTTAATAAGAAACATAGATGGAAAAGGACAATCATCTATAAAAAAAAATATAACAACTCCCATGTCCAGTTGTTCTGTTTACTCTAAATATCCAAAAAGAGAGGATGAGTCCAGAACCATTGAAAGAAAGAATGAGCTACCTTAGGAGATGGAGTCTGCCTTTCTGTAGGTGAACAACTTGGAATGGATGAACATTTTATGGGAATATTATAAGGAAGATTCAAATATCCCAGTGAGATTTGATCAAAATACTGACAAAGAATGATTATAACCTTGGCATTCCATATTTCTATTTCTAAAAAGTTCTTGAGTTGGTTCATTGTTCATGCTGATGGTTTATGAACAACATATTCCACAGATAATTTTCTAACCTAGGAAAAGGATCATCCTAAGATCTAAGAAAATTAATTATAATATTTGATCAGCCTGGAAAAAGGATTATAGATAAGAGAATTCTTCTAACATCAAAAGAGTGTGGTCCTGGCACAAAAATAGACACATAGATCAATGGAACAGAATAAAGATCCCATAAATAAACCCATGTTTATCTGTCAATTAATCTAAAAATTAAAAAAAGAGAATTTACAATAAAGAAAAGACAGCCTCTTCAACAAATGATGCTGAGAAAACTTGACAGCTGCATTGCAAAAGAATTAAAGTGGACTACATTCTTATACTATACAGAAAAATAAACTCAAAATGGATTAAAGACCTAAATATGATACCTGAAACCATAAAATTCCTAGAAGAAAACATGGGTAGTAATTTCTTTGGTGTTGGCTGCAGAAATATTTTTCTACACATGTCTCTTCAGGCAAGGGAAAGAAAAGCAAAAACCAACTATTGGGAGAACACCAAAATAAAAAGATTTTGCACAGTGAAAGGAACTGTCAACAAAACAGAAAAACAACCTGAAGAATGGGAGAAGATATCTGCAAATGATATATCTGATAGGGGTTTAATGTATAATTTATATGAAGAACCTATACAACTCAATACCAAAAAATAAATAATCTGACTAAAAATGGGCAAAGGACCTGAAAAGACATTTTTTCAAAGAAGACATACAAATGGAAAACAGACATAAGATGTTCAACATCACTAATCGTCACAAAAATGCAAACCAAAACCACAATGAGATATCACCTTACACCTGTCATAATGGCTAGAATCAAAAAGATAAGAAATAAAAAGTGTTGGTAAGGAGGTAGAGAAAAAGGAACCCTTGTGCTCTGTTAGTGGGAATGCAAATTGGTACAGCCACTGTGAAAAACAGTATGGAGTTTCCTCAAAAAATTAAAAATAGATTTACTATATAATCCAGTAATTCCACTACTATATATTTACCCAAAGAAAATAAAAACACTAAGTCAAGAAGATATATGCACACAATGTTTATTGCACCATTATTTAGAGTAGCCAACACATGGAAGCAACCTAACTAGCCATCAATATATAAATGCATAAAGAATATGTGATGTATACACACACACACACACACACACACACACACACACACGAAAATTAATCATAAAAAAAATGAGATCCTGCTATTTGCAACATCATACATAGACCTAGAGAGTGTAATGCTAAGTGAAATAAGTTAGACAAAAAAGACAAATACCATATGATTTCACTCATGTGTGGAATTTAAGAAATGAAACAAATGAACAAAGGCAAAAATGGGGGGGGGGGACCAAACAGGCCCATAAATACAAAGAACAGACTGGTAGTTGCCAGAGGAGAGGTAGGTGGGAGAGGGGTGAAATAGATGAAAGGGATTAAGGGTACACTTACATGATGAGCACTGGGTAATACAGAGAATTGCTAAATTATTACATTGTACACCTAAAAGTAATATAACACTGTATGTTAATTATACTTCAATTAAAAAAAATTTTCAGTGAAACTAGCACAACAAAACTACATTAACATTTTATTCTATAGACTTCCTTTTCAAAATATATCCTCTAAATGTTAGGATTAGTATGTTTTTATTCCACTATAGAACCTGCCCAAAATTATTTTTTTTCTTTTTTAAACATTTTTTAAGATTTTTCTTATTTATTTGGGAGAGGAGAAGGTCAGAGGGAGAAGTGGACTCCTCTTGGAGCTGGGAGCCTGATGCAGGACTTGATCCAGGGACTCCAGGATCATGACCTGAGCCGAAGGCAGTCATTTAACCAACTGAGCCACCTAGGTGCCCCTGCCCAAAATTATTTTAACCACTTTTTTTTCTGGAAAGAATAGTATACAATTGTCTAGAAGAAGCAGTTCTCAATATTGATGAGAGAAGTTCTTTGTTGTGGTATAGTTTCCTACTTAATTGCACTTCTGCCTCTGTGAGTTGTTCTTTAAAGGCATCCATGCAGTAAAGGTGATCCTAAGTGAGAAGTGTATAGGAATGCAGGCCTATCTCAAAAAACAAGAAATGTCTCAAATACACAACCTAACCTTATACATAAAGAAGCAGGAAAAAGAACAGTAAATAAAGCCTAAAGCCAGCAGGAGAAGAGAAATAATAAAGATTAGAGCAGAAACCAATAAAATAGAAACCAAAAGAACAACAGAACAGATCAATGAAACTAGGAGCTGGTTCTTTGAAAGAATTAATAAGATCGATAAACCACAGGCCAAACTTACCAAAAAGAAAATAGAAAGGGCCCAAATAAATAAAATCATAAATGAAAGAGGAGAGATCGCAACCAACACCAAAGTAATACAAACAATTATAACATATTATGAGCATCTATATGACAACAAATAAGGCAATCTGGAAGAAATGGATGCATTGCCAGAAACATATAAACTGAAACAAGAAGAAAGAGAAAACCTGAACAGACCCATAACCAGCAAATAAATTGAAGCAGTAATCAAAATTCTCCCAAGAAACAAGAGCCCTGGACCAGATGGCCTCCCAGTGGAATTCTACCATTTAAAAAATAACTAATATCTATTATTCTAAAGCTATTTCAAAAAATAAAAACTGAAAGAAAACTTCCAAACTCATTCTGTGAGGCCAGCATTACCTTGATCTGAAAACCAGACAAAGACCCCACCGAAAAGGAGACTTCAGGCCAATATCCCTGATGAACATGGACGCCAAAATTCTCATCAAGACACGAGCCAATGGGACCCAACAGTACCTTAAAAGGATTATTTACATGACCAAGTGGAATTTATCCTTGGGCCACAAGAGTGGTTTAATATCCACAAATCAATTGATGTAATATAATACATTAATAAAAGAAAGGACAAGAACCATATGATCCTCTCAATAGATACAGAAAAAGCATTTGACAAAGTATGGAATCCTTTCTTCATTAAAACTCTGCAGCATAGGAATAGAGGTACATAACTCAATATCATAAATGCCATATAGGAAAAACCCACAGAAAATATCAACCTCAATGCGGAAAAACTGAGAGCTTTTCCTCTAAGGTCAGGAACACAATAGAGCTGTGCACTATCACCACTGTTGTTCAACATAGTACCAAAAGTTGTAGCTTCATCAATTAGACAACAAAAAGAAATAAAAGACATCCAAATCAGCAAAGAAGAGGTCAAACTTTCACTCTTTGCAAATGACATGATACTCTATGTTGAAAACACAAAAGACCACCTAAAAATTTCTAGAACTCATACAGGAATTCAGAAAAGTGGCAGAATATAAAAATAATTGCACAGAAGTCAGTTGCATTTTATACACTAACAATGAAGCAGAAGAAAGACAAATCAAGGAACCAATCCCATTTACAACTGCACCCAAAACCATAGGATGCCAAAGAATAAACCTCACCAAAGAGGTAAAGGAACTGTACTCTGAAAACTATAGAATACTTAAGAAAAAAACTGAGGAAGACACAACAAAATAGAAAAATATTCTGGCCCATGGACCAGAAGAACAAATATTATTAAATGTCTATGCTACCCAAACCAATCTACACACTCAAAGCAATCCCTACCAAAATACCATCAACATTTTCTATAGTGCTAGAACAAATAATCATAAAATTTGTATGGAACCAGATAAAAACCCCCAATAACCAAAGGAATGTTGAAAAAGAAAACCAAAGCTGTGGCATCACAATTCTGGACTTCATGGTGTATTACAAAGCTGTAATCATCAAGACAGTATGGTACTGGCACAAAAACAGACACATAGATCAATGGAACAAAACAGAGAACCCAGAAATGCACCCTCAAGATTAGTGGTCAACTAGTCTTCAACAAAGCAGGAAAGAATATTCAATGGAAAAAAAGACAGTCTCTTCAGCAAATGGTGTTGGGAAATTTGGACACCACAGGCAGAAGAATGAAACTGAACCACTTTCTTATACCATTCACAAGAATAAACTGAAAATGGATGAAAGACCTCGATGTGAGACAGGAATCCATCAAAATCCTAGAGGAGAACACAGGCAGAAACCTCTTCAATCTCAGCCACAGCAGCTTCTTCCTAGACATATCACCAAAGGCAAGAGAAGAAAGGGCAAAAAATGAACTACTGAGACTTCAACAAGATAAAAAGCTTCTGCACAACAAAGAAAACAGTTGACAAGACCAAAGACAAGTGATAGAATAGGAGAAGATATTTGCAAATATCTTCTCAGATAAAGGGCTAGTATCCAAAATCTATAAAGAACTTATCAAACTCAACACCCAAAAACCAAATAATCCAGTAAAGAAATGGGCAGAAGACATGAGCAGACATTTCTGCAAAGAAGATATCCAAGTGGCCAACAGACACATGAAAAAATGTTCAACATCACTTAGCCTCAGAGAAATACAAATCAAACCACAATGAGATACCACCTCACACCAGTCAGAATGGCTAAAATTAACAAGTTAAGAAACAACAGAGGATTCAGAGAAAGGGGAACCTTCTTACACTATTGGTAGGAATTCAAGCTGGCACAGTCCAAAAAACTGTACGGAGTTCCTCAAAAAGTTACAAATAGAGTTATCCTACAACCTAGGAATTGTACTACTAGGTATTTATCCAAAGGACACAAACATGATTGGAAAGGGCACCCACATCCCAATGTTAATAGCAGCTATGTCCTCAATATCCAAACTATGGAAAGAGCCCATATGTCCATCAATAAATGAATGGAAAAAGAGGGGTAGGATATATATGCTATGGACTATTACTCAGCCATCAAAAAGAATGAAATCTTACCATTTGCAATGACATGGATGGAACTAGAGGATATTATCCTAAACAAAATGTTAATCAGAGAAGGACAATTATCATATGATTTCACTCACATGTGGAATTTAAGAAATAGAAGAGATAAACATAGGAGAAGGGAAGGAAAAATAAAATAAGATAGAATCAGAGAGGGAGACCAACCATAAGAGACTATAGAAAACAAACAAGGCTGCTGGAATGGAGATGGGTGAGGGGAGATGGGGTGAGTGGCCTTAAGGAGGGCACTTGATAATGAGGAGCACATAACTGATGGATCACTAAACTCTACTTCTGAAACTAATAATATATTCTATGTTAATTGATTTTAAATAAAATAAAATAAAAATAAAGGAATCCATGAATATAAGGAAATAAACACACTCTTTCTAAAAAGATTAACTAAGAAGAGACTATTGAGTCAGATGCAACCCACTCACAATTCAGTCACCAAGAAGAACTCTAAACAGTCATAACCCTTGAAGTGTTTAATATGGAGAATAAATGTTGAACTGAGACTCTGCACAGGGAAAAGCAAGTTCTCACTAGGTGGGGCAAGATTCCGACCTCCTGGGAACTTTAAACAATTAGTTTCTTTTTTTCAACTGAGTCATTAATGGGTCATGTTTGTAGTCATCGACTTAGAGAGGGGGGAAAAATGTGAATTTAAACTGCTGAATTTAAAACTGTGAGCAAAGCGTGATAAAACCTCTATGTAGAAGATGATTCAGGTTTTGCTAAATTTGGACAGCATTAAGTATAAAAGTTCTGCTATAGCAAGTCCAGGATATTTTCTTCCTTCCACAATTTTTATAGCAAGTATTTCAATGAATGCAGTGAATTTTCAAAAGAAAAGAAATGTTACTCAAATGGCCTTATATCTACAGTGTCTCTGTCCCAGGCAGCACCACCCTACCTTCTTTAATTATTACTTATGTCATTGTAACATTGTAATGTACACTTCTGTCTTCCCTTACCAGACTATAAATTCCTCCACGCCTCATTGACCTGGGAAAACACACTGTGCATAGTAGGTGTCCAAAATTGTAACTCAGAAAAAATAATACATTTACAAACTCATAAATCTGAAAATACAAGATCTTGGATGGTGGAAACCATGCTACATATTTTTTCACACATTATATTCATGCACAGTGCCTTGAAACTGGAAGTCCTCTTTCCTTCACTGCTAATGTTAAAAAAAATCCTTGCTTCTAAAGGACAAATACATTTGTAGGGCTTTCCTTTCTCAAAATTATTTTGAAACTTCTGGCCAAAAAATTTAAAAATGAAAATATTTACCTTTGTATAGTACAGAGAACTCTTTAGAAGAATGATGTAAAAAAAAAAATCATTGAATTAGGAAAAGGATTTCTTTCCTCATTATGTTTGAAATGCATACCCTGACAGACAATCTCTGCACCCTAGTTGTAACTCCGTGTTTAGTACATGGTATCCTAGCACTTCTAAGTATTTCTGATTATGCTGAAGTCATGAACAGGAAAATCTCTAAATCCCCAAGTATAGATTTAATTCTACATTGAACTGATGGTAAATACTTTCACTACTCTGCCTTTCAAAACAATGTGATTAACTTTGATGGAAACAATGAATGTTCAACCCTGGAGCAATATCCACTTTCTTCCACTCTTTCTTTGAGAATTATTGGAATGAAGGAAAAGAAATAGCCCAGAAGCCTTTTAAGCATCCTTATTTTTCTCTGTCACATCATTAAAGGTTCGATGAATCCACAATTAAGTCTCCCTGGCTGCTGTCACCAAGTTGACTGATAGATGTCCTTGGCTTACCCTCCACAGGACATGCCAGTACACCAGGCCCCCACCTGCCACCATTAATTATCACTCTCTTGTCATCGGTGCCCTCACTTGTCAATTTATTTGCCACGAATCCAGTGAAGACCTCTAATCAGGGAGAAAAAAAAGAAAAGGTAGTCTTTACTTCTAATGGCGGATGGAAAGAAGTCTTAACAAATGTGATAGTGTTTAATCTTAGAGGAAACTTTGCTTTAGGCTCTTCCATTTTCTTTCTCTTATCATTCACCGGAGAAGCTGAGTGTCACTGGGGCTCACTAGTAAATGCATTAGTACTCAGTTAACCAAAGGTAAAGGGAAAATGGGGGAACTTTAAAAAAGCATATACCTATAATTTAACACATAGCTTTTTGACGCTTCGAGAATCTACCAAGCATTTGACAGGGAGAAAAAGAAAAAACAAATCAATTTCTTTTAAAAAAAAATTGATAGCAGGAAACAGATTAGAACTGATTTAAAAGAATAAAGAAGTTCTTTGGTTGTTTTTGGCAAACCTGGTCAACATGACAAATTTTACTTGTCTCCTGCCCCACCTGTTTAATGTTTAAACGTGAACTGATTGTGGTGCTTGATAACTGATTACTTGTCTAGGACACTGCAATCTTCTGTCTATTGACAGAAAAATATAGCCTCTCCTGGAGTGCTGATATCCATTCCTGTCTTTGACCATAAACTGTTCTGCACATCCCCCAGGAGGCTCAGGTGCATCTGACAGGATCTATGAAGGAGAGATTGATTCTATTTGGATGCTTGTTGGATGATGACCTTCACAACCCCTGTACCTAAAGTGACAACAAAAAATGCCAACTCTTATTCACCTCATGTCCCAGGAAAGACAACCGTTCAGATCTTTGTGGGTTTTTTGTTTTTTTTTTTTTTTCTTCTTCCTACTGGAGATGGAAGAGGAAGTAGGAGAGAGGAAAGAGAGAGAGAACATTTCATGGGATAAGGAAAGTTAATGTGTCTTCATATGGGAGAGTTACAGGAAGTTATTTTCCTGGTCTAAAGACCTCGTGGGATGACTGATCCTCTCCATTATCCATCTATTTTGCCACTTTGGAAGCACATTATTTACCATACCATTCAATATATATTCTAAAAGATAGCTTTTGTTCACTGAAGGGAGGTAAAATGAGCAGGGGAGAAGAGAGATTATTTCTTCATTCTCTATTCTATAATAAAATTTCCCCTCCTGCTGTGATCAAATCATAAAAGATTAACAAACATCTATAATGTGAGAATATATGTGTTGTAGTGCTAAGTGTCTACATGAGTAAGTAGATAATGAACCAGTATTTATAGTACTATAGACTGCTACTATTTGAGGAATATTATCCTTTGTAGCATTATTGTATCAATTCTTCTAAGGTAAATATTTTCCAAGAAAAAGAGACAACGGCTAATTAAATAGGTCTTAATATTTTTTGCTTTTTTAAAATCTACATTTTGTTTTACCTATTCCTGGCCAATCTAGGGACTTACTTTCCAATGTTTTAAAAGATTTGTCATTTTAATAGCCCCTGTTAAAATGGTCTATCCTTAAGAGGTATTCACAAAAAGGCAAAATTACCAGTAAATGAAACCAAATTATAAACATCCTTATTGCTGAATTTTTCACACTAGCCAATATTCTAAACCTATTTATTCAGTCACAGTACTAGGTCAAGGACAGATGACCATGAAGTTCTTTGCACTTAGTGATTACAAACGTGATTTATAAAGCCCATATTTCACTCCTCATGTAGGCATTTCTGGCACAAAAGAGGGCAGATTAATCCATATTTCAGCTAAAGCCTTATCCAGATAATTTGACTGCATGGTCTCCAGTAACATTTCCCAGTTTATACAACCTGAGTGGTTTGGAAATGAAATAAATTTTCCATATCAGAACACATTTAGTTAGCCCCAGATATCCAAAAACACTGATTTTCCACTTCATATTTGAATAATTCCAAGGAGTTCTCCAACTTCTCTTGGGGGACTTGGGCACTTGATTTGTTAAGTCCTCTCTTTATTACACCAGACAAAAAATAAACTATAAAAATGTAGTTCTCCTTTACCAATATAAACACAGTGATTCCATTATGCATGCACTCTATCCTCTTTACCAATTTTTTTAAAGATTTTATTTATTTATTTGAGAGACAGAAAGAAAGATTGAGAGAATGAGTGGGATCAGGGGCAGAGGGAGAAGCAGGCTCCCTGTTGGGCAGGGAGCCATACAGCGCGCCTCGATGCCAGGACCCTGGGATTATGACATGAGCCAAAGGCAGACACTTAACTGACTGAGCCACCCAGGTGCCCCTTTACCAAGTTTTTAGCCACACAGACATACCTGTCATCTGTAATTTTTCCATATTTAATATGTTTTATAGTCTGTATAGTCCACACTAGATAAGAAAGCTCTTTTAAAAATTAAAAAAATAATAATTCAAATTACTTTCTATGATTCATGGAACCACTGTCAGCTCTGCTTACATTTTTACCTAATGCCAACAGTGAATGCTGTAGTTCTCAATTATTGTCATTTGTCCTTTAGTTTACCACTTCTGATAACTGTCCTTTTTAATATTTTAACTACAATAGGAATCCTGTGTCAATCCTGAGCCTATATTTAAGCTACACTTTCTAAAAACTACCGGGTTATTAGAGCAATGCTTCAGAAACAATGTGCATACAAATTTCCCGGGCTTCTTATTAAAATGCAGGTTCTAATTTAGTAAGTTGAAGGTGGGACCTGAGATTCTATATTTTTAGCAAGCTCTGGTCCAAGCTGATACTGATGGTACTGGTCCATGGACCACACTTTGAGCTGTTAGGAAATTCACAGGAGTCTTTTAACTATTTAGCAAGATGACCAGCACCCTTTGTTTTAGGTCATTAGTTTGTTGAATTTTCTAGATTAACCTAATGTGAACATTGAATACTCATATCTCAGACTTCTTTTGAACTCCAAACAACTAATATTAAAATTATTTTAATAAGCACCTAAGGTTTATATTTTTAACCTAAAATCTCTGAGAAATAGTCCAAGTAGTATAACAGTTGATAAATCTATGTCGACAAAATAAGTTTTATCTTTTCTAATCCCCCTAATTGTGGGTCTCAAACATTAGTATGTGCAAGAATCTCCTGAGCAATTTATCAAAAGTGCAGATTACAAAATCCTAAGATTTAGGGCTGAAACTTTGTCCATGCTAAGTAAATATTGCACTCAGTGGTGGTGAATCCTTTCATTAATATGGGTAAAAGAGGCCAGTGATGTGCATTTTCCTATTGTGGAAAAGAAAATATAGTGTTGCTTTTTTAAAGATAGCAGGGCTGTTTGAGGTTAAAATAAATACTTCACTTGGCCTCATTACTAAAATCTTAAACGTAATAGTTATTCAAGCTCAGATTTTATCAAGATATTATAAAAGAAGCTCAGAAGAGCCATTGAGTTGAATGCATTGAAGATTGTTTTGGAAGCCTTGTTTTAATTAGAAAATGATAGTCAAATATTATGCTGCAGGATAAATAGCACATCCAGACTGATTGTTCTCAACTTGTAATGTCTCTTATTTGGTTTCATGGTGGGTGAGGGGAGACACATATAAAAGAGAAACCATACATAGAACATCTTGAATAATGTCAGGTAAAATATAGGACATTTCTCTTTGTTAGATGAGTCTGGAAATAGGACAAATAAAGCCAATGACTATCTATGGTATGTGATAATATAACAAAGAGGCTACACTCAAACTCTAGAAGAAAATCATAGAAATAGAACCAGGAAAATGTGAAAATAACTTACATTAAGAATTTATTTATCCATAGGTAATTTAACCTAATATTTTAAATACCAAAATATAACCAGGAACTCGGAAAAAGTAAAAAGATACCTCTGAGAATTCAAAATACCTGATAAAATCTACTTGGTATCATCTATACCTTGTATATAAGAGTGAGAACCTTATCTTTTCATCAACATTTATTTTTATTTTAGGGACATTGCTAATAAGCTTACCAGGTTTTCTCAAACTTGCAGATTAGAATTTTTCCATTGAAAATATATTAAGATCTAAGAAATTAGGCTAACGTACCTCACTTATAATTACTGACCAAGAATAGAAAGGTGCTTAGTTACTAAAGAGATATACATAGATAGATATATACGGTTACATGCATATAATATTAAATTGAGCTTCTATATCACTTGCATCTTCCGAAAGGGTTTCTGTTCAAATTAAATGAGTTAATTTTTTTTTTTAAGAGCTTGGAACTGTGGCTGGCTACTATTATTCTTCTTTTCATCATTGTTTGTATTGTGTTATAATGAAGAGTTGAGTTTGGCCATTATGTAACTGAGATCATTTTCAGATTCCATGCCATACTAAATGTTTGACCCTGGAAAAATTGCTTAAACAACTCTTTAATTCTCAATTTCCTCCTCTGTAGAATCATAGTATTCACTTCATAGGGTTGTGACAAAGTTTAAATATCATAATGCAAAATCCTTAGCCCTGTGCCTCAAACATAAGAAGGACTCAATGATAGCTCACTATTATTACTGTTAGATTTGTGGTTGAGGGGGAGGTATTAAAATCCCATGGTACATATGAGAAAACCAAGGCTCAAAGATGTTAGATAACATACCCAAATTTATACAGAATTAACTAAATGAATCAGGAAACAAATGTAGTCTATCAGAGGTCAAGATGCTCAGTCTTTTCACTTTATTGGGCTGGGTTTCAACAGTCTCAACTGCATTTTTTAAAGATTTCAGTTATTTATCTGACAGAGTGACAGAACAGGTGAGAGAGCATGAGCAGAGGGTGGGGGGCAGAGGGAAAGGAAAAAGCAGACTCCCTGCTGCTCAGGGAGCCAGCTGTGAGGCTAGAACCCAGGACCCTGGGATCATGACTGGAACCAAAAGCAGACACTTAACAGACTGAGCCACCCAGGCACCACTGACTATATTTTAAAGATGTAAATTCAGCAATCACTATAGTTCTTAAAGTGTACAGTGAACTAAACAAATATTTATGGATTGGTCTTAATCAGCAGAACCACACTTAGAAGTCAACAATAAGAAGGTATGATTTCTGAGACCTCAGAAAAACTCCTTCCTACATAGATAAAATAAAATTTCATGCTTCAACAGGGCACCTTGGTGGCTCAGTTGGTTGAACAGTCAACTCTTGATTTCAGTTTGGGTCATGAACTCAGGATCCTGGGACAGACTGCCCACTTAGCTACTGGGTGTGGGGATGGGTGAAATATGTGAAAAAGATTAAGAGGTACAAAATTCCAATTATAAAATAAGTCATGGACATAAAAAAGTACAGCACAGAAAATATACTCAAAAAATAATGTACAGTGACAGATGTATATCATTTATTGTGGTGAACACTGAGTACTATATAGAATTGTAGACTACAATGTTGTACACCTAAAACTAATATAACATTGTATGTCAACTGTACTTCATTAATTAAAAAAGAATTCACCCTTCACCAGTATATTATTGCCACGATGACACTCTACAATTTGTCATTCTTCCCTTTGTTTCTGTAAAAATGTAAGTACCCTCTATGAATTACTTGGACTTTAGTGTATAATGAGTTTATCACATATGAGTTGTTTGATTTTTCATTGCTATTATTATTGTTCTTAATCTATGTTGACTCTGAAAACAGCTTTTGAGTAAGATATTTAAGACTTAGTAGAAAGTAGAGAAAGGAGTAATAAATTGAGCCTACACACTTTGACATGATCTGTAAGACTCTATATAACTTAGCTCCTGCTAATTTTCAAAATGTCATTTCTTGCTACTCCTCTCCTCTCACTCTTACTTGGCAGAATATATATTATTGTTCTCAATTAATCTCTGCTCTCCCTTTAAGAGAAAAATAGCATTCCTGTGTATTGCCATGGGACTTACAGTGCCATGGGGAGGGGAATACTTCTCCCCTCCATAATGACTATCTTGGCTACATGCCTGCTTAACCAATGGAGTATGAGCCAATGGGATTGTAATTCAATCATTTATATCTCTTTCCTTCTTTCCTGTGTCATGAGAACATCATGTCCCTATTAGGAATTGCTCTTCCAGCCATGGTCCTAAAATGGAGACTCAGGAGCACCACAACTCAAGAGCAGATCACCAGCAATATGTGTGAGAAATAAGCCTTTGTTGCAATAATCAACAGAGATGGTGGGGCTGTTACTGTACCATAACAGTGTAAGGTGACTAACTCAACATTCCATCCATGCTAAACTACTTTTTTTAAGCTTTATTTATTTGAAAGGGCGGGAGGAACATAGGGAGAGGGAAAGAGAGAATCTTCAAGCAGACTCCTCATTGAGTGCAGAGTCCAATGTTGGGCCCAATCCCAGAACCCCACAATTTATATCTATATCTTTCAGGAGACTGTTAACTTCATGAGAGAAGGGACAGATTCTGTTGTGTCTCTATTGCTCTCTCACTACCAAGCCTAGTTCCTGGCTCACAATAAACTCATGGTATGATTTATCTATCATTCAGTAATGAGTGAATGAACAAGTAAAAGAGAGAGATAGTATGGGAAAAAGGTTAAGCATATAGTTTTTAGATGATCCAGGTTCAAATCCTGGTTCTTCCACTCCCTAGCAAGGAATAGCTATATAATTTGTGGAGTCCAGGGCAAACTGAAACTGTGGGACCCTTTGTTCATTTTCATTAAGAATTTCAATATGGCAAAAACAGACTAATTAACCAAACATCCAGCCCTTCTAAACACTGCGCCTTGTACAACTGCATAGCTCACATGCCCACGAAGCCAAGCTGGCTGCATAGCTATATAAACTTGGGCAACTAACTTCTCTGTGGTTCTGTGTTCTTATGTGTAAAATGCGAGTAAAATAGGATTATTGTGAGAATGAAGTAAGTTAATATACATGAATTCCTTATAATGGTGAATCCCATATAAGAACTGTCAGCGACAGGAGAAACCATGAAAGTCAAGGCAAATTTTAAATATTTCAAATTTGTCTAAGATTTTCTAAAAACTACAAGAGATTATCTAAGCTGACAAATCCAGATCAACAGTTCTCAACTGGAGGTGGTTTTGCTGCCAGGGACATTTGACAATATCTGGAAATATTTTTAGTTGTCACAACTGGAAGTTTCTTCTGGCATTGAGGGCACAGATACCAGGTTGCTGCTAAAATTCAACAGTGCACAGGACAGCCCCTACAACAAAGAATTATTTGGACAAAATTGTCAATAGCACCAACGTTGAAAAGCCCAGGCCTCAAGATTGACTTGAGCTTCCAAGGAAAAATTATTGCATTTTTCAGCTCTCGATTTCTCCATCCATAAAAGATGGACAGTAACACCTGAGCCTGCCCACTTTGCAAGAATGTTGTAAAGATAAATTTAAGAGCAAAGAGCCCAGTTCTCAGAAGGGAAAGGGTACTATTACAGCCTGAGGTATTATTATCAAGCTGTGCAGCCACTTTCACTCTTAGGAAGCCAAATGTTCTACTTGGAAATGATAATTTCCCTCCACTAAATGAGCATTTTGCTTCCCAGAGGGCGTAATTTTATTCACCTTTTACCATCAATGGATTGGACCCATTACAGCTGTTGTTCTTCCCTTATTTGAAATTTCATAACACACATAACCATAGAACCTCTCCTGAAGGAATGTACAACCCTGGAGTAGCATATCACACACATGTGCCCACGTGTAAACAATCTGCTAACCCACCAGCCATGGACATTTATAAATACCATCCTCATATCCCAATGTGTTTCAATGAGACTATTCAGTAGAGAAGAAAAAGTAATGTTCTAATGAGTCATTATTCACACCAGCCACTCTCCCAAATCCCAATGTGAATTAACAGACAAATGGTAAAGCACAATTTTGATTTTCTATTTATAAAGTGAATGCTTTAGAGACTAATTAGAATGGCAGTAGGTGGTGGAGAGGTAAAGGAATAAGAAAAATTTCAAACAGGGAAAATAACGAAGAAAATCCTAGGGAACCACAAATATACTAGACCAATATTCTCAAATGCTTTAAATGTGCAATTAATCAGTACTTTGTGCATGAAGATAGCATTGCTTGCATGAAATAAGAATGGAACCACATTACAGCAATTAGAAGGAGCTCATGTTGGTGCAGGAACCCCCCAGATGTTCAGATCAATTGCTTTCTAATGAAATCTGTATTCACAAAATAATCCCAAGATAGAAAGTACTGACTGGGGAAAGATTTACCTAATATGAGTACTGTGTCAGCATCCTGCTTTATTCCCCTTTTGTCTGACAGCATATTCCCAGTACTGCCACATGCATGCCATACACAATATTGAAGGTGATAGCTGAGAGGAAGAAGGCTGCTGAGAACTATGGAACATGAATCAACTCACCAAGGTCTGTCAGTATCTGCATAGGGAACTCGCTGGTATGAGAACATCTTTCTATGGCTTCCTCTGACCAGAGGAGGTAGAGTAGGAGGCAGGCAATGGTAGTGATGACACCAAGCCCTGTGGAAAGTGCTGGGGTCTCTGGGTCAGGAAAAAGGTCTTAGCTCTCCACTTTTCAGTGTTGGTACTGTTTCTGTTTGGATGTTACAAGGCTAGGCCACTCTGACGCAATGGAAGTGGAAGGAGGACTGGGCTACTAGGGCCAAAACCTGGACTCCAATTTCCATCCCTCTCCAGCTATCTGACCTAGACTAAATACTGAGTCTCAATTTTCTCCTCTGTAAAATGAAGCTAGTAATCCTAATATGACAAGATTATTGCAAAGATTAAAAGAGTTTATGAATAGGAAAACTCATAATGCTTCACATATAGTTGTCAACAGATACTTATCCATTCATTCATAGGAAAGCCTTTTTTTCCTACTTAAGAGTGGCAATGGTCCTATGAAATCTTATTTGAAATTTACTCCTTTTCTAAAACTCTCCTTCACTGGCTATGAAGCACTGAGAGCTC
Organism: Spilogale gracilis; assembly: GCA_004023965.1. Taxonomy (NCBI): domain Eukaryota; kingdom Metazoa; phylum Chordata; class Mammalia; order Carnivora; family Mephitidae; genus Spilogale; species Spilogale gracilis. Next base: position 104,582 of record PITA01002592.1, on the reverse strand, counting down.
TCTTCCACGTTCTGTCATTTGCATGTGTTCCATCTAAGCCACAAGCAATGCTGACATCCTGTTGGCTATAACTGACCTTTACTTGTGCTGGAATTGTAAACAGGAGGACCTAAATGAATTGCTGTCAATAGGGTCAATTTGACATGTGAAAGTTTTACAATACTTGGCTTGGTTAAGGGAAAAACAAGACTATGGGATATCTGGGTGGCTTAGTTGATTAAGGATCCAGCTCTTGAGCTCAGCTCAGGTCTTGATCTCATGGTCATGAATTCAAGCCCTGCACTGGGCTCCATGGTGGGCATGGAGCCTACTTTAAAAAAAAAAAAAAATTGAATTGGTTCTATCTCACCATAAACCAAACTGAATCTAGAACCTGGGCTATGTTTGCATAAGGTTAGAATGAGGATAGTGTAAAGACACTGAAAAGATTCTGCCAATTTAGACTTCCCTTCTATGAATAGCATGTTTATGACTCTACCATCCATCCTTTTCTCTTCCTTTGTTGTAATTCATGTTTTGAAAATCCACAGTGCCTTAAGTACATTACACTGAACACTGATTTAATTACAGTAAATTCACTAATTAATGGTACTTAATTTTGCATCAACTTTATTTCTGGTGCACTTGATATGCAAAGTAAATAAATATACTATCTAAAAGAGTGGGAACGTTTATTATTTTGCCAAACAAGTAAGACTCACTACTTCTATCAAATAAATTAAGCTAAGCTACCAAGTGGCATTTGAAACCTAAATTGCTACACACATGCTACTGAATCCCTGATTTGTCAATGTAGCCATTTATCATCAATGAGAACCACCTGAGAGCCATTTTCCAGCCTCACTATCCTACTTTATTTCATGCCTTCATGATTAAACTCATTTTTTTTATTTGCTTCAGGAATAACACTTAAATATTCCACCCAGTAATTGACCATACCACCATCTCTTAGATGTTGACAATGGAATGTTGTTGTTATTAACTGATTCTATTCTGTATTTGGACCAAAATCTTAAGAAATATATATAAAAGAAAGAACAGATTTGCAGTCTTATATGTGAAATATGCTCAGCTGTTTTCTTGGAGTCTTACTTTTTCTGGAGCCTCCCTATGTCTTCTTTCTTCCCCTGTGTTCAGACATAGAACTGGATAGAAATACACCAAAAAACAGCTGCATAATTAGCAGCAATTAACCCTGAATAGAATTCAACAAAGGCAACACAATACTCAATTCTACCCCCTATTCCCAACAAACTAATCAGAATTCTAATTCTGTAATGCCAAGATATGCTAAAATAGGGACAACCGTCAGAACTGACATAGAGAACATTAACAGAGCAAACTTAGATTTGATTCAAGGCTTAAAGCTGGTTGCTATTTCGAAAGTGCTCCATCCATTGCTATTAAAGGAAGTGCTTCAGTGACTTTCCTAGATCAGCTGTCTAATGACAGGATTAAAAATCAAGATTGTAAGGTTATAAAGAAGAGTTGTTATTTATGGTATTTATGGGTTTTTTTTTTAATCTGTCCACCATGTCATGTTGGCCGTAAATGACCAGTCATCTGAGGCTAATGCTACACAACAGACAATCAGTGCCAGACAGGCCCTGCTACTATCAGGCAGCACTTAGAGCTCACCTGGCTCCCCCCAGAGATAACAACAGATGCCCCCTTCCTGTTTCTACTCTCACACTCCACCAAAAGACTGAGTGAGGGGCTAGAAAAGCTCCCATCCAATCAGCAGAGTCTAGGCCAGATGGCCAGATGGCCATTTTTGCTGCAGGGAAAACTAATGGCCTCATGTGATAGTGAGATCATCCTGCAGCCTTTCGGGAGAGGAGACGGTGCTATTGAATTAACTTTGCAAAGGATCCTCTTTCAGCTTAATCAACGTTTGTGGAAAAGGGAATTAGATTGTACATCTGTGGATGTGGCTAGCCACCTTTCATTGTCAGACATTGCTGCTCCTGATCACCATAGAAAGTGGACCTTATTTGTACAACCAGCTCATATCTGAGAATATATTTATCAGCAATGACGATGATTCACTTCCAACTTTTAGCATGTTTGTTCTGGCAAAGAAAACAGGTAAAAACCCCAAAAAAATTAAAACATGAAATTGTGTCCTAAGTGCAGACTCAGATTAACAGCTTCAAGACAAAGCTGTTTCATTCTTGACCTTTAAATTCTTAGTTGTTGAAATGTGTGGAGTCTGTTGATATTTGTGAAAACTGTTGAGTTTGCTTTTCTCCTAATCAAACATCTTCAAAGTCTGAAATTATTTAGCTCTGTCAGTTACAATACAATTTTAGTATCAGTCCTATGGAGTAACTGTCTTTGTTCTATTCCATGGCCATGAATTTCACTCTTGTACCTAGGCAGGGAAAGTCCCATTGCTATTCATAAATAGTATGGATCAAACAGCTCAAAACTGTAGTTACCTCTAGGAGAAAAAAGAGACAAAGGTAAGTAACTGCTGTACCATAAACAGCAGCTCTGGGTTTTATGTAGGATAAAGCACCTTATGATACTAAATAAAGAGCACTGACTCCATTTGAGATCCTAAAAATTGATTTTAAGTAGTCTTAGGTGAATTCCGATTTTCAAGTGAAAATACCCACACACAGTAAGCATTTAATAAATGTATTGAGTGAATGAGTAAAAGACTTTACAAGCTCTGTTCAAAATCATGGGGGAAAAATAAAGGAGACATGTTTTGTTTAAATATACCTATCATATAAATATAGCACAATTGAAGCATACGGTATTAAATCTAGATATTTTAAGATCATTTAGTCTTAACGAGAAGTATAATAGTCTTTTCTGCAGCAGGATTTAGCCCCTTGAGAAGTAGGGTAGTCGATTTTTACTAACAGACATTTTAAATCTGAATCAAAATCACATTTTTTTTAAAGATTTTATTTATCTATTTGAGAGAGGGAGAGACAATGAGCATGAGCAGGGGGAGGGGCAGAAAAAAAGCAGACTCCCCACTGAGCACAGAGGCCTATGTGGGGCTTGACCCCAGGACCCTGAGATCATGACCTGAGCTAAAGTCAGATGCTTACCCAACTAAGCCACCCAGGTGCCCCTCAAAATCACATTTTTATTTTCTCCTTCCAGTAGTTCACCTCCACAAACTGCATGCAACTAAGGAAGCAGGAAAGGCTGTGTCCCCAGACCTTATATGGACCCAGTGAACAGTACTCAGACCATCATCTCCACCACACTCATCTTCAGCTTTGTCCTACTATGCTTTCCTACACTTTGTTTAAATGAATGGAGAAAAATGAACACTAATTCTTGATACAGGTTGAAAAACATTGAGAACTTTCTAGAATGGACATTTAGAAAATTCCAAATCCCAGAAAGTATGAATTGTGTTAAAGAACAGTTTAAAAGACCTTTAATAAGATGAGAGGGATTTTTTCCCAGTAAAATTCAATGTGTTTAATTTATTCCCAATCTCTGCAGTACACAATGATATAAACATAAACATTAGCGAGATATAAATGAGCAAATATGCAGACAGAAAATTCACAAAGAATTCAAAACTAAAACTGAAACAGCTAATATTTTAATAGTTATCTATTAAGTCAAATGAAAATAAAGAATACTTTTTCTCAGGTAACTTACTATTGCCTTCTTTAAAATCTAAATTAGTATAAATTATAAGACAATGACTAGTTTAACTTGCAATACATTTGAATCAAATTTTTCACTTCAGACTCTTATTTCAGATAAAATCATATATGATGTAATATTTGTCTCATTGAACAGACATATTTCCAATACTTATATATATTCATCATCCATTCACTTACTATCTTTCATTACAATTAAAGGGATATGGAAAAGAGAAATATAGACTCACGTCATCTTTGTCACCTTTATCATCATAGACATAAATAATTGTTATCATCATCATAAAAGCCAATGTTTATCAAGCATTTTGTAAGCACCAAGCACTATGATTATAAAATCCCTATATATTAGGAATTATTATTATTGTAACTGACCCAGAGCCACTGAGCTTGCTAGTGCAGAGCTGGCATTTTTTTTTAAAGATTTTATGTATGTATTTGAGACAAAGAGAGAACAGAATGAGAGAGAGCATTAGTGAGGAATAAGGGCAGAGAAAGAGAGGGAGAAACAGATTCCCCACTGAACAGGGAGCCCAACTTGGGACTTAATCCCAGGACCCTGGGATCATGACCTGAGCCAAAGGCAGATGCTTAACCAAGTGAGTCACCCAGGTGCCCCCAGAATGAGGTGTCCATCATGCTCCAAATTTAATCAAGTCCATGATGCTCCAAACCCCATATAAATGCTGATAATTAAGATATACAGCATACTTTAAAATGCAAGAAAATGTATTATGTAAGAAAATATTAAGATACAAAAGGAAAACATATTCTTTATATAAGATACTAGTAAAATAATAAAGCCAACCATTCAATGGGAATGTAATTGGTTTTTCCAATTCATGTGTACTAAAGTTGGATGATTGGAAGAAATTTCTGTCATTTATTTCTAATTTAATAAAATTCATTCCTATTAGGAGTTGATAATATTCAAATGGCCTTTCCAGTGGTCCTTGTATTCAAAAATATTCACAATCACTAACTGGGAGTCCTATTTGCTGGTGGTAGACTCATTGGGTTACCACTTCCCTCTCCTAGTCCAATCCCTGGATATGCTACATGGGTAAGAGAAAAGTATGAAGATCTGAAAAACCAAAGATCCTGAGGTATCCCTGGGAAGACAGAAGGTTGATGTGACACAGCATGGGGAGAAAAAATGAAGTCTGGAGCAGATGGGGACTGGAAGCCACAAGACAGAGATAAGAATAATGATAGAAAACAAACTAAACAATCTAAATTATAATACAAATAGAAAAAATAAAAGTGAGGACAAACATAATATAAAAGATTTAAGGAAGAATAAGATTAGCCTGAAGTAGCAGAAAACAGTTATAAAAACAAAACAAACTGGAATTATGGGCAGGAAAATAGTTACCTATAGGAGAAGAAAGAAATAGGGTGAAATGATCATAAATAGAAGGTAGACCTAAATATACATTGTTGTACCTATTTGGTTTGACATAATGTATGCAATCATACAAAAAAACTAAATAATAAGAAATCAATCTAAAAATTTGAAGGCAAAATTATACAAATGTACCTGAACATATATCCAGTTCATGACATAATCAGAATGAGACGAGCCTTTCCTAATGACACTAAAACAAAGAAATTTTATTATTCATCCTAGGAGTAATATATCATAAAAACAAAAAGTAGTCAAAGCAAACAATTTTCAGTAGTCATACTTTAAGTGGTAATACTGATAATCTGTAACTGTTGTAATATTGAAAATAAAGCAAATGTATTTTATTAATGTAAAGACATTGAAATTAGAAACATAGGAAAAGGAGTAAATCAATGTAAATGGATGAGCTTAAGTAGAAACCCTACAGTTTTTGAGTTGGAAATATAAATATGAATTCATAATGTATTTATTCTAAAAATATATGTATTTCCTAGGTATAACAAAGATCAACTCGGTAGCAACAAGTTCCTTTGTGTCCATCTCATGATCTCTAAATATTGTTTTTCAATAAAAGAAACTACAACTTCTTAAGGAAATACATGATTTGAGGTCTAGACTAGGAACTGAATAAAATGAAGGTGAACTATTACATCAGTCAGCAAACAAGGAAGTTATCAAAGACTTCCAAGAGTGAGCCATAAAACACTTAGCCAATTGAAAGGCTTTCACTGGCCAAATATGGAGCAATATGAACTTCAAGAAAAACTGCAATTCATTTAAAGACATCAAGTGTATTTAAATCCATGTGCATATAATGATACTAAGAACAAAACAAAAAATAAAAATAAAAACAACCTCAGTCAACACTTTAGGAGGATGCCAGGTTTTGAAATTATTACTTAGAAAACTGGCAAACAAATGAAAAGATTCAAACAAATATTCTTCCTTTCTAATGTTAACAAGAGTTGCCAGGGAAAGTTTCTCTTTCTAGACCTTTAGTTTCCTACGCTGCCATAAAAAAAGATGACCAACTGGGTAGTGTAAAAAATAAGAAACTTATTCTACAAAAGTTCTAGAGGCCAGAAAACCAAAGTCAAGATATCCATTAAGCCATCTTAAAGGAGGATCCTAGTCTCTACCAGCTTCTGGAAGCCCCAGGTATTCCCTGACTTGTGGCAACATAACTCCAGTATGTTTCTGTCTTAACATGGACCTCCCTCAGTATCTATGTCTAAATTTCCCTCTTCATAAAGAAATATGTCATATTAGATTAAGAGCCAACACTAATGAGCTCATCTTAACTTGATCACATATGCAAAGATGTTACTTCCAAATAAGGTCTCATTTACAGGTACAGGGATTAGGACTCAACATATCTTTTGAGAGATACAATTCAATCCATAGCATACAGTATTCCAGCTAATAAATGGGAATAAATAAGAAAATAAAATAACAACATTTTGCAATTCTTAATTAAACAATGAACATAAACAATGATGATCAATGACTGACATCATCCAAAATCTAAGCAGGCCATTAGGGTACTGATAAAAGCATCCAACCATTGAGAAATTTTGTCCAATATTCTAAACTATTTCTTGCTACTAATTTTCAGCAAAATGGCATCACAGAAACAATTTTAAAGAGCAACACAGGGATGCAACCAACAAAATTCAAACTGGGGAACCATACAGAACTAACTGATTTTTTCCAGTAAACAAATTATGGGAGAACTATAGATTTAAAGATTTTAATATATGCTCCATATTTCAGTACTAATTTTACCAACTATAAAAGATAAAAAGTGAAAGACTAAAAAATACTAAATTATTAATTAAAATATAAGATCAAAGAAATAATCAGATATAAATTATAATTTTAAGTGTTTATTGGATATTTAACAATGTTGAGGAGTTAATGTTAATTTTTCAGAAAAAACAATGGTCTATGATTATGCTTAGAAATAAATAATTGGATCTCTAGTGACACATGCAAAAAATATTTACAGATGAAATGTCATGAGTTTATTAGTTTACTTCAAAAGAATTTGAAGGAAAAGAGAAAAATAGGTAAGTGTAAAAATAAGATTGGCCATAGGGTGATAAATATTTAAGCCAGTTATATATTCACAGTGGTCTATTTTCCTTTTCTTTGTTTGTATATGTCTGGTAAGTCCCAAAAGGAAATATATTTTTTCAAAAACACATGTGTAATATATGAACTGTAAATTCAATAATGAGAGTAAAAAGATAACCGATAATGAATAAAGTCCAAAAATAAATTGGTAGCTGAAAGATCAGATTGAGGAACTCTTTAGAAGACACTAGGAAGAAAGAAATAGACACAAATAGAAAAAAAATGTTGAGAGGTATAGAGGATGGAAAAATTTTCAGCATTTATATAATAGAAGTCCCAAGAATAAAGACAAAATGATTGAAAGAAGATATTTTAAAAAGTAATGATTAAGAACTAAAGAGAAATGCAAAACATCAAATCTAAAAGAAAAAGTACCAGACAGGAGCAATTAAATAAATTTTCAAACAAGAAATATACCCAGATCTGCACACATTATAGGAAATATGACAGTATCAAAATGAAAGAAAAAATTGAAAAGCTTTTAGAAAAAGGGAGATCACTCATAAAATATATAATTAAGGGATCACTAACTTTTCAAGAATAACAGTAATTATAAGACATTTGACCAACATGTTAAAGTTTCAAAAAAAATAAATTTCAACATAAAATTTTATGTTTATGTGTCTATAGGGATCTCTCAATAGAATCATACAGTATGTGGGCACCTGGGTGGCTCAGTTGGTTAAGTGACTGCTTTCAGCTCAGGTCATGATCCTGGAGACCCAGGATTGAGCCCACATTGGGTTTCCTGCTCGGCGGGAAAGCCTGCTTTTCCCTCTCTAGCTGTGTTTCTCTCTGTCAAATAAATAAATAAAATCTTTAAAAAAAAAAAAAGAATCATACAGTATGTGATCTTCAGTGACTTGCTTCTTTCACTTAGCAAAATATTTTCGAGGTCCATCCATGCCTTAGTATATAGCTCAGTATTTTATTTCTTTTTATGGCCAAATAACATTCTACTGTATAGATACACAATATTTTCTTTATCCATTCATTGGTTGATGGACACTGGGTTTTTTCCACATTTTGGCTATTATAAATAATAACTTCATTATTTAATTTTTATATTTAATGATTTAATTATTACTTATATTAAATTACATTTATAATATATTGAATTATTAATGATTTATTAATATAATTATATAAATAATGCATACTATTTATTATTATACATTATTTTTATAAATGCTGCTATGGACACTTAAGTTCAAGTTTTTGTGTGGATATGTTTCCATTTTGCTTGGATATATACCATAGAGTTAAATTTCTGGGACAAATGGTAACTCTATATTTAACTTTTTGAGGAACTTACAGCACCATTTTACATGTCAACCAGTCAAGGTGTGAGGGTTTTAATTTCTCCACATCCTGACTAATACTTGATGTTCTTTCTTTTTAATTATAACCATCCTCGTGGGATTGAAGTGATATCTCACTATGGTTTGGATTTCTAATTTCCTGATAGTTAATGATATTCAACATCTTATCACGTATTTATTGGTTATTTGTGTAACTTCTTCAGAGAAATTTCTAAACAAATGTTTTGCCCATTTTTTAATTGTGTCATTTTTCTTTTTTTTATTGAGTTCAAAAAGTTCTTTATATATTTTAGAGACAAGTCTCTTAACAGTTACAGTATTTGCAGATATTTCCTCCCATTCTATAAGTTGTCTTTTCACTTTCTTGGATATCCTTTTCTACACATAAAATTTTAATTTTAGTAAAGTTCAATTTATCTATTTTTTCTTTTATTGCCTATATTTTTGATGTCATATCTAGAAGTCATTGCCAAATCTAAAGTCATAAATATTTACACCTATATTTTTCTTCTAAGAATTTTATAATTTTAGCTCTCACATTTAAGTCTGTAATCCAGTTTTAGTTATTTTCTGTATTTACTAAGAAGTAGGAGTCCAACTTCATTCTTTGGCATGTGGATAGTCATTTGTCCCAGGATCATTTATTGAAAAGACTATTCTTTCTCTTTTGAATTATTTAGGTACTGTTGTTGAAAATCAATTGACCTTAAACACAAGGTTTGTTTTTGGACTCTAAATTCTATTGCACTGATCTGAAAGTCGATCTTTATGCTATTATCATATTATGTTCATTATTGTTGTCTTGTAGTGTTTTGAAATCGATAATGTTAAGTCCACCAAATTTTCTACTACCTTTCAAGATCATTTTGCCTCTTGGTTCCTTGAGTTTCAAATGAATTTTTTTTAAGCTTTTATTTATTTATTTGACAGAGAGAGAGCAATCACAATTAGGCAGAGAGGCAGGCAGAGAGAGAGGAGGAAGCAGGCTCCCTGCCGAGCAAAGAGCCTGATGCGGGCCTTCATCCCAGGACCCTGAGATCATGACCTGAGCCGAAGGCAGAGGCTTTAACCCACTGAGCCACCCAGGCGCCCTCAAAATGAATTTTAAGAACAGTTTGTCAGTTTCTACAGAAAAAATAAAGTTGAGGTTCTAATTAAAATTGCATTGAATCTGTAGATCAATTTAGGGAATGTTTCATCATAAGAGTATTAATCCTCTATAAACAGGAGATGTTGGGGCACCTGGGTGGCTCAGTTGGTTAAGTGACTGCCTTCAGCTCAGGTCATGATCCCAGAGACCCGGGATCGAGTCCCACATCGGGCTCCCTGTTGGGCGGGAAGCCTGCTTCTCCCTCTCTCACTCCTCTTGCTGTGTTCCCTCTGTGGCTGTGTTTCTCTCTGTCAAATAAATAAAATCTTTAAAAAAAATAAAAATAAAAAAAATAAAAAATAAACATGAGATGTAGTTCCATTTATCTGAGATGTTCTTTGATTTTTTTCAGCAATGTTTTATCACTTTTAGAGTATAACATTTCTTCTTTTAAATGTATTCATAAGTATTTCATCTTTTCTATATGTTATACTATGCTCAACACAAGTATGGTGATACAATATTATTATAATAGCATTGACTATATGCCCTATGCTGTAAATACCTATTTTCTTCAAACTATTCTAAAAAGAGAGAAGAGGAAGGAGAGCTTTGAAATATATACTATGAGGCCAGCATTACCCTGACACAAAAACCAAAGACATCACAAAAAAAAGAAAGCCATAAGTCAATATCCCTGATGAACACAGATACAAAACCCCTCAAAAAAATATTAGCAAGCTGCATTCAATGATACACTAAAAGGATCATTCACCAAGATTAGAAGGGATTTATTCCAGGGATGCAAGGATGATTCAATATTCACAAATCAATTAATGTGATACACCACATCAACAAAACAAAGGATAAAAATCATATGATATCTCAAGACATGCAGAAAAGACATTTAACAAAATTCAATATCTATTCATGATAAAAACTCTCAACAAAGTGTGTTTATAGGAAAAATATTAAAGGCCATATATGAAAAATCCATAGCTCCATCATACTCAGTGGTGAAAACTTAAAAGCCTTTCCTCTAAGATAAATAACAAGACAGAGATGGCCACTCTCATAACTTCTATTCAACATAGTATTGGAAGTCCTAGTCACAGCAATCAGAAAAGAAAAAGAAATGAAGCATCCATGTTGATAATCAAGAAGTTAAACAATCACTATTTGCAGATGACATGATACTCTACATAAAAAACACTAAAAACTCCATCAAAATGCTATTAGAAATAATAAATTAATTCAGTAAAGTTACATGATATAAAATTCATACCCCAAAATTGGTAGTGTCTCTATATATTAATAATGAGGTAACACAAAGGGAAATTAAGAAAACAATTTCATTTACAGTTGCATGACATAGGATAAAATACCTAGCAATATATTTAACCAAAGAAGTAAAAGACCTGTACTCCGAAAATTATATGCTATTTTAAATAAAATTGCATTCTTAATTTCATTTTTGGATCATTTATTGCTAGTGTGTAGAAATACACGTGACTTTTGAATATTAATCTTGAATCTTATAACCTTGCTGGACTCATTTATTACTGCTAAAAGTTTTAATGGATTTCTTATTTAAAAGATCATGTCATCTTTGAATGGAGATAATTTTACTTCTTCCTTTCCAATTTGAGTGTCTGTCATTTCATTTTATTGTCTAAAATTTCTCTGCTAAAATCTTGAGTACAATATTGAATAGAAGTGGCAAGGGCATATATCTTTGCCTTGTTCTTTATCTTAAGGGTAAAGTATTTGGTCTTTAACCATTCTGTATGATGTTAGCTGTGGGTTTTTCATAGATAGCCCTTATCAGGTTAAGGAAGCTCCCTTATATTCCTGGTTTGTTGAATATTCTTATGAAATGATGTTGAGAAATGTTATTTCTGTATCTATTAAAATTATCTTGTAGGTTTTTTAAAAAATGTTGTCTCTACTGATATGATGTATTACATTCAGATGAAAAAACAATTTTCTTTTTCTGGAATAAATTCCACTTGGTCTTGATGTATAGTTTTTCTATATTGCCAGATTCATTTCCTGGCATTTTGTAGAATAATTTTTCATCTATATTCAAAAGACAGAGTGGGGACGCCTGGGTGGCTCAGTTGGTTGGGCGACTGCCTTCGGCTCAGGTCATAATCCTGGAGACCCGGAATCGAGTCCCACATTGGGCTCCCTGCTTGGTGGGAAGCCTGCTTCTCCCTCTCTTGCTCCCCTTGCTTATGTTCCCTCTCTGGCTGTGTTTCTCTCTGTCAAATAAATAAACTCTTTAAAAAAAAAAAAAGACAGAGTGATCTGTAGTTTTATTTTTTCCTCGTTTTTCACTGTTTTCTTATCAGAACAATTTATATTCTTAATATAAAATCTTAGATGCCTTTCCATTAAGGTAAGAAAAATACCATGAGGGTGCCTGGGTGGCTCAGTGGGTTAAAGCCTCTGCATTCAGCTCAGGTCATGATTTCAGGGTCCTGGGATCAAGGCCCATACTGGGCTCTCTGCTCAGCAGGGAGGGAGCCTGCTTCCTCCTCTCTCACAGCCTGCCTCTCTGCCTACTTGTGATCTCTCTCTCTGCCAAATAAATAAATAAAATCTTAAAAAAAAAAAAGAAAAGAAAAACACCATGAGTCCACAAATACCATTACTATTTTAACATAATATTGGAGGGCCTAACCAACTTTTTTATAATAAAAGGATGAAAGAAAGAGTTTTATGAATTAAACGAGAATATATTAAGCTTTTGTTTTTTGCAGATGTTATCATTTACGTAAACACTGAATATACAAATTGTTAAACCTAATATTAATACTTAATAATATTGCAAGATGCAAGTCCAAGCAAAAAATGAATACAATTCCTCTATATCAGTAATGGCTAACTGGAAAATCTTGTGCAATCTGAAATATCATCCAAAATAGCAACACAAAATTTAAATAATCTAATCATTACCCAATAATCTTTTACATCAGTTACAATTTTACTGAGGACATGAAGTTAGACTACATTTTGTTTTAAAAAGCATAAAGGGTGGGGGAGGAGAAAGATGGCAGAGGAGTAGGAGACCTAGATATCATCGGGTCCCAGATCAGCTAGATGGTTATCAAAACAGTCAGAATACCTACAAACTCAACAGAAGAATCAAAAAGAAGAAGAGCAGCAATTCTAGGAACTGAAGAGTGAGCACTTTCTAGAAGGTAGGATGCGTGGAGAGGTGAATTGGAGATGACATTTGGGAAAACGGTGCATGGGAAGGGGCTGGCTCCCAACCAGCAAGAGAGAAGCAGAGCACAAAATCACAACTTTTGGAAGTCTGCTCCACTGAGGGACATTGCCCCAGAGGCTAAGTGGGGAGTGGAGCCCTCCCAGGGACAGTGTGTTCTCAGGACCAGTGGGGTTACAGAAGGACCTGGGGTGCCTGAGCATGGCAGAGCTCCCAATTATCAGAGCAAGGGAGCTGGCTGTAGGGACAGAGCTGAGGAGTGAGCTCTCAGCTCTGGCTTACCTTAAACAGTGATCCAAGATGCAGTCAGGCCACTGCTCTTCAAGCAGGGACCCCACAGGTGGCAGATCCCAGGAGAATCCCCCCCTTCCTCCACTGGGAAGAGTGGCAGGGAGCACACTGAGGGAATCTGCTGGGTTTAGAGACTCCAAAAGGGGCCAAGCACCAGAGGCAAAAATGCTCAGTCACAGGTCAGGTGAGCATGGAGTGCAGCTGGAGATCAGGGTGCACTGAGGAGTAGGGCCCAGAGCTCTCAGCTCCTCTGGACTGGACACTGGAGGCCGCCATCTTCATTCTCCATCATCCAAAACTACAGAAAGCATTCAGGGAACAAAAGCTACTGAGAGCAAACCTGAACAGATTGCTTAGCCGGGCCCCTGGCAAGGGCGGGGCCGTTGCTCCTGGGGCAAAGACATTTGAAAATCACTACAACAAGCCCCACCCTCAGAAGATCGGTGAGAACACCCAGCCAAGACCAAGTTCACTGACCAAAGAGAACAGCTAGGGTAATGCATCATGTAGAATTCATGGCTTTTTTCCCCATGATTCTTTAGTCTTTCAAAGTTAATTTTTTTTTAATTTTATTTTTTTCTTATTCTATCTTAAAATTTTTTTCTCTTTCCTATTTTAATTTTTTTAATTATTTTATCAATACCTTTTTTAAAAAAATCTTTTTGAATTTTCATTGTTTTAGTCATATTCTATCCCTACACTATATTTAAGCTTATTTTTTTGTACACATATAAGTATTTCTTTATTTAAAACTTTAGGATATAGTTCCTTCTAATAGATAAAAATATACCCTAAATCTAGCACATGGCTTTGTTCTAGTCTCCAGCTACATTCTTTCCTTTTTTATTTTTTTTTCCAACCAACTTATCTTACCAATTCCTTTTTTAGAATATTTTTTAAGGGCGCCTGGGTGGCTCAGTGGGTTAAAGCCTCTGCCTTCGGCTCAGGTCATGATCTCAGGGTCCTGGGATTGAGTCCCACATCAGGCTCTCTGCTCAGCAGGGAGCCTGCTTCCCCCTCTCTCTCTACCTGCCTCTCTGCCTACTGTGATTTCTCTCTCTGTCAAATAAATAAATAAAATCTTTTAAAAAAAGAATATTTTTAATTGTCATCTTTACAGTCATGTTCCAACCCTTCATTGTGTATACCCTTATTTTTGTACATATATAAGTTTTTATTTCTTTATAATTTTGGGAGGCAGTTTCTTCTAACAGAACAAAATATACCCAAAATCAAGTGTGTGGCTAATCATATATATATAGAGAGAGAGATAGTAATATAGAGGTATAGTTTTTGTTGTTGTGTTTTTTTTTCCTTTCTTCTCCCCCCAGTTTTGGGTCTCTTCTGATTTGGTTAGTGTATATTTTTCTGGGGCCACCGCTACCATTTTAGTTTTTTGTTCTCTCAGTTCCTCTATTCTTATCTGGGTAAAATGACAAGGTGGAAAAACTCACCTCAAAAGAAAAAAAAAGAACAATAGGCAGTATCAATGGCTAGGGACCTAATCAATAGGGACATTAGTAATATGTCACAACTAGAGTTCAGAATGACAATTATCAAGGTGCTAGCTGGGCTCAAAAAAAGCATGGAAGATATTAGAAAATCCCTTTCTGGAAAAATAAAATCCCTTTCTAGAGAGATCAAAGAACTAAAATCTAACCAAATTGAAATCAGAAAAGCTTTTATGAGCTGCAATCAAAAATGGAGCCTCCTATGGCTAGGATAAATGAGGCAGAAGAGAGAATTAGTGATCTAAAAAATCAAATGATGGAAAACAAAGAAGCTGAAAAAAGACAAACAAATAACCACTGGATGACAAGGGGAGAATATGAGAGTGATACCATAACACAAAACAATATTAGAATAATTGGGATCCCAGAAGAAGTAGAAAGAGAGAAGAGAGCAGAAGGTATATTGGGGCAAACTGTAGCAGAGACTTTCCCTAATTTGGTGAAGGGAACAACCATCAAAATCCAGGAGGCACAGAGAAACCCTCTCAAAATCAATAAAAATAGGTCCACACCCCATCATCTAATTGTAAAACTTACAAATCTCAGTGACAAAAAGAAAATCCTGAGAGCAGCCTGGGAGAAGAGGTCTATAAAATACAATGGTAGAAATACTAGATTGGCAGTAGACCTAGCCACAGAGACCTGGCAGGCCAGAAAGGACTGTTATGATATATTCAGAGCACTAAACAAGAAAAATATGCAGCCAATAATGCTATATCCAGCTAGACTGTCATAGAAAATAGAAGAGATAAAACTCTTCCAGAAAAATAGGAAATATTGAAAGGGGTTCTGTAAGCAAACAGAGAGCCTAAAAGTAACAGACCAGAAAGGAACAGAGACAATATACAGTAACAATCACCTGACAGGCAATACAATGGCACTAAATTCATATCTTTCAATAGTTACCCTGAATGTAAATGGGATAAATTCTCCAATCAAAAGATACAGGGTATCAGAATGGATTAAAAAAAAAAAAATCTATATGCTGTCTGCAAGAAAATCATTTTAGACCCAAAGACACCTCCAGATTGAAAGTGAGAGGGTGGAAAACAATTTACCATGCAAATGGACATCAAAAGAAATCTGGGATGGCTATCCTTATATCAGAAAAATTAATTTGAAGCCAAAGACTACAGTAACAGATGAGGAAGGACACTATATCATACTTAAAGGGTCTGTCTAATAAGAAGACCTAACAATTTTAAATATCTATGCCCTTAGCATGGGAACAACCAATTATATAAATCAATTAATAACTAAATCAAAGAAACACATCAACAATAATATAATAGTATAGGAGACCTTAAAACCTCCCTCACTGAATTGGACAGATCATCTAAGCAAAAGATCAACCAGGACTGAAAGGCTTTAAATGACACACTGAACCAGATGGAAGTCACAAATATATTCAGAAAATTCCATCCCAAAGCAACAGAATATACATTATTCTCTAGTGCACATGGAACATTCTCCAGAATAAATCACATCCTGAGTCACAAATCAGGTCTCAACTGGCACCAAAAGACTGGGATCATTCTGGGCATATTTTCAGACCACAATGCTTTGAAACTAGAACTTAACCACAAGAGGAAAGTTGGAAAGAACTCAAATATATGGAAGCTAAAGAATATCCTACTAAAGAATAAATGGGTCAACCAGGAAATTAAAGAATTTTTAAAACTCATGAAAATAAATGAAAATGAAAACAGAACTATTCAAAATCTTTGGCACAGAAAAGGCAGTCCTGAGAAGAAAGTGTATAGCAATACAAGCCTTTCTCAAGAAACGTGACAGGTCTCAAGTACATAACCTAACCCTAGACCGAAAGGAGCTAGAGAAAGAACAGCAGGAGAAGAGAAATAATAAAGATCAGAGCAGAAATCAATGAAATTGAAAGAACAGTAGAACACATCAATGAAACTAGGAGCTGGTTCTTTGAAAGAATTAACAAGATTGATAAACCCTTGGCCAGACTTAGCAAAAATAGAAAGAACCCAAATTTATAAAATTATGAATGAAAGAGAAGAGATCACAACCAACATGAAAGAAATACAAACAATTATAAGAATATATTATGAGCAGCTATCCCAGCAAATTTGACAATCTGTAAGAAATGGATGCATTACTAGAGACATGTAAACTACCAAAACTGAACCAGGAAGAAATAGAGAACCTGAACAAACCCATAACCAGCAAGGAGATTAAAGCAGTCATCAGAAATCTCCCAACATGCAAGAGTCCAGGGCCAGGGCGCCTGGGTGGCTCAGTGGGTTAAGGCCTCTGCCTTCAACTCAGGTCATGATCTCAGGATCCTGGGATTGAGGCCCACATCCAGCTCTTTGCTCATTGGGGAGCCTGCTTCCTCCTCTCTCTCTGCCTGCCTCTCTGCCTACTAATGATCTCTTTCTGTGTCAAATAAATGAATAAAATCTTAAAAAAAAAAAAGAGTCCAGGGGCCAGATGGCTTTCCAGGGGAATTCTACCAAACATTTAAAGAAAAACTAATACTTATTCTCCTGAAACTGTTCCAAAAAATAGAAATGGAAAGAAAACTTCCAAACTCATTTTATGAGGCCAGCATTACCTTGATCCCCAAACGAGGCAAAGACCCCATCAAAAAGGAGAATTACAGACCAATATCTTTGATGAACACAGATGCAAAAATTCTCACCAAAATATTAGCCAATAGGATCCAACAGTACATTACAAGGATTATTCACCATGACCAAGTGGGATTTATTCCTGGGCGCAAGGTTGGATCAACATCTGCGAATCAATGTGATATACTACATTAAAAAAAGAAAGAACAAGAACCATATGATCCTCTCAATAGATGATGAAAAAGCATTTGACAAAGTACAGCATTCTTTCTTGATCAAAACTCTTCACTGTGTAGGGATAGAGGGTACATACCTCAATATCATCAAAGCCATCTATGAAAAACACACAGCAAATATCATTTTCAATGGGGAAAAACTGAGAGCTTTTCCCCTAAGGTCAGGAACACGCAGGGCTGTCTACTATCGTGACTGCTATTCAACATAGTACTGGAAGTCCTAACCTCAGCAATCAGACAACAAAAAGAAATAAAAGGCATCTAAATTGGCAAAGAAGAAGTCAAACTCTCACTCTTTGAAGATGATACAATACTTTATACGGTAAACTCAAGAGACTCCTCTCCAAAACTGTTAGAATTCATACAGGAATTCAATAAAGTGTCAGGATATAAAATCAATGCACAGAAATAAGTTGCATCACAATTCCAGACTTTAAGCTCTATTACAAAGCTGTAATCATCAAGACACTATGGTACTGGCACAAAAATGAACAAATAGATCAAGGGAACACAATAGAGAGCCCAGAAATAGACCCTATGGTAAACTCTATGGTCAACTCACCTTTGATAAGCAGGAATGTCCAATGGAAAAAAGACAGTCTCTTCAACAAATGGTGTTGGAAAAATTGAATAGCCACATGCAGAAGAATGAAGCTGGACCATTTTCTTATACCACACACAAAAACAGACTCAAAATGGATGAAAGATCTCAATGTGAGACTGGAATCCATCAAAATTCTTGAGGACAGCACAAACAGCAACCTCTTCCACCTTAGCCGCTGCAACTTCTTCTTAGAAACATCGCCAAAGGCAAGGGAGGCAAGGGCAAAAATGAACTATTGGGACTTCATCAAGATCAAAACCTTTTGGTCAGCAAATGAAACAATTGACAAGACCAAAAGACAACTGACAGAATCTGAGAAGATATTTGCAAATGATACATCAGATAAAGGGCTAATATCCAAAATCTATAAAAAAACTTATCAAACTCAACATCCACAGAATAAACAATCCAATCAAGAAATGGGAGCAGGAGACATGAACAGACATTTCTCCAAAGAAGACATCCAAATGGCCAACAGACACATGAAAAGGTGCTCAACATCCCTCAGCACCAAGGAAATAACAAATCAAAACCGCAGTGATATACCACCTTACACCAGTCAGAATGGCTAAAATTAACAAGCCAGGCAATGACAGATGTTGGTGAGGATGCAGGGAAAGGGAAACCCTCCTACACTGTTGGTGGGAAGGCAAGCTGGTACAGCCACTCTGGAAAACAGTATGGAGATTCCTCAAAAAGTTGAAAATAGAACTACCCTATGACCCAGCAATTGCACTGCTGGGTATTTACTCTAAAGATACAAATGTAGAGTCATTATAGTCAATTAGAGAAAGACAATTATCATATGATCTCTCTGATATGAGGAATTTGAAAGACAGGACTAGGTGTTATGGGGGGTAGGGAAGGAAAAAATGAAACATACACACACACACACACACACACACACACACACACACACACACTGAAATATCATTCAGCTATGAGAAAGAAGGAAATCTTGCCATTTATTACAACATGGATAGATCTCGGAGGTGTTATGCTAAATGAAATAAGCCAGGCAGAGAAAGACAAACATTGTATGATATCACTTACATGTGAAACCTAAAAAAAAAAGAAAAAACAAATGTCAGACTCTTAAATACTTTGGTTTAACTGGGGGTTAAAGGAAATAGAGGTTAGTAAAGAGTACAAACTTTTTAGCTCTAAGATGAATAAGAGCTGAGGATCTAATATAAAACATGGTGACTCTAAGTGATAATATTGCATTATATAATTGAAATTTTGTAGGAGAGAACTTAAATATTCTCAACAAAAATAATAAACAAATAAAAAATAAGTAAATAGATAAGTGAAGTGATGGACATGTTAATTAACTAGATGGTGGGAATCCTTTCATAATGTATACACATATCAAGTCACCATGCATACACTTTAAATAGCTCCCAATTTTATTTGTCAGTGATACCTCAATAAAGCCAGAAAAAAAAATTTCAAGCATGGATACTATTAGTATAACACAAAAAAATCAGGGTAAAACAAGGCAGCATGATACCAGGAACTCCAAAGATAATATGTAAGAAGGTGGAGGAGGGACAGTAAAGTCTCCCCCAAACTGAGAAGGCATTTTGAGACCAGAAAATGAAATAAGCCACTCCATACAGTTCACACTGTATGTGTTTTATTCAGGGTACCTGATTAGGGCATCAGATAGAGGATAATCCACAGCAGCTGCATAGTTATTCTCCATAAAGTCCAGACCTTAGTCCACAGATTTTATAGAGGGAGAGGACATGTAGAAGGACACTATAGTGAGATCAAGGGGTTCACAAGCATCTCAGAGGATTGCATGCACCTAAGAGACAGCTAATCTATAATTAGAACTTGTGGCACCAACTGTGCATCGGGAAGGGGAAAGATCACATTTTCTCTAACAGATTTGTAGGGGGGCAAAATAAGCCTCCTTTGTCCCAGCCTTGAAGGGCATTACTAAGGTATGTATATTAATCTCCAAGGCCCTGAACACATAGTCCCAAGAGAGTTTATCAAGCAAACATAAACAATATGGAGGGCCAAAGATAGAGCCAGTGTTGTCACTGCTCTTACAATCATCAAGAGAGTATTCCCAATTCATTTATTTAAAGTTCTTATTAAGGAAAACAATTAGGGTGTAATATTTTTAAAAAGATCTTGAACTACATAAAAGTGAAAGAAAGGTCTCGTGTTGAAATATCTAACCTCTAATGTCTACCACAAGAGAAGAAATATGTTCTTGCGCTCAGTAGCATTTACTGACTATATTGGATGAGGAGATACAAAGTGGCCCTTCGAAAGAGGCCACTGTAGAAACAATCATGATTCAGAAAGAAATGTGAGTAGCAGCAACACAGAGGTCTTTGTAAACACCAAAGAAAGCACCCAATGTGGCCTGACACTGAATGTTAAACTGCAGAGGAATAGTTAGCCTTGAAAAGTTGAAGGGTATTCCAGGTGGAGAAAATAGAAAATGCAAAGGTATGGAAATGAGAGACAAAATATCATATTTAGAAAAGAGAAAATAATTAGGTATGGCGCAGAGGGAGTGTGAATGTTCTACTCTTGTAGGACACAGGCAACTATTCTCCATTTACAAGTCAGCATGGCTGAAAACAATGTTTCAGTGCATATAATGCAATTGTAGAACTGTTCAGCTTGATATATGCCTGAGATCTTCGATTTCCAAGGAAATAAATACTACAGTGGGATCTGAGCCTGATGGAACACACACTAATTACACCTGCCTTCAGCTGGTGTAATGAAGAACCCATACTTCTAAGCCTTGCTAAATCATTCCTTGGAACAGTTTGAGAATCAGGGATTAAATAAAAATGCCCTAACTTGAGTTGATTCAGCTCTAAAATATCAGAGTATCAGCAGCAAGATACTGAAAAGGGCGGGGGGAGGAGGAGAATACACAAAAGACTGGGGCCAATATAAAACAAATGATATGCATGAGAACTGAATTTCAGAAGAGATTCAAAATAGTGTCCAAACTGTATGGTGAACTCAAGTTCAATATCTGCAGAGTTTTATGAGCCAGGACATCCAATAATTTGGGCAGAAAGCAGAGGAAAACTTCAAGAAATGACAGTATTCAGAGTTAAGCAAGTGATAATAAGACACCAGCATAATCCAGACACCATGGAAAAGAAAGGAATGTTGACAAAGGATAACTATATAGTGTCACAGCCCTAGCCTAGAGGAGTGAGGTCCCATCAGGAGAAGTGAAGAAAAAAATAACAAAATCAAAGTAGAAATCTAGCCACATAAATTTGGAAACTATAATGGTATTACAAAAGCCTGCCTATCAGAGATCATAGGGGCCCAGGATTAACTTTATACACTATCAACACCAAGCCTATAACAGTATGATGAATAAGAGCCTCCACCTATGGTTGGCCACAAGTTTTCTAAAGGACTGACTGCCATCAGTGATGTAGGGAATTGGCAACATTAAGTCTGCAGCCCCAAAACAAAGGATAAGGAAGGCAGAGGAATACAACAAGGTAAAACCACACCAACTGTATTTCAGTGAAATTTTTCACTATCCAGATATTTGTTCTACCTGAACAAACACATAGAAGAAACTTGAAATGTGCATTAGTTCAAGTAATATGTTTCTAAATATATGTGACACAAAGTTTACCAATGGCCAGATGATGGATTAAACCTTCACTTTTGGTCTAGATATTTTGGTGCTATGGTGAAATAAATGCTGAATACATGCTGTACAATTATGACTCTCTTATACACACTGTGTCATGCTCAAATAGTTTGTAAGTACCTCTCTCAAAGATGAAAAGCAGGCCACCTAGGAAGGAATAAAATTGATTTACCATCTAGTCATGGAAATTCATTTCCATTTTACACTGTTTTGTGTTATAACATTACTTTTTTTATATTGAATGAAATCAAAGTGAACGAGAGTGTTCTAAAAAATAAATGTATAACCTATCAAAGGTCATTCTCATCTAATTGACCTTGACATTCTAGGAAACTGAAAAATTATGATTCAAGCCCCATTTCCAACTCTATAGCAAGATCACACAATTTAGAAATGACAAGACCACCCATCAGAAAGCCTCTTTTTGAATACTGTTCAGAAGGCTCCTGCTCATTGAGTTAGAAAAAGGAAGACTAGGATTATAATTACCTTAACTTCTAGGGAAAGGGGTTCTAAGGCCTTTGAGCATGTACTAAGTTAGTTGTTAGTTCACTGAATCATAAGTGAACCTGTATCTCCTTATCTTCACAATAGACTCATTAATATTGTAAGAATAGAGATCATGGAAAATGTTTTGGGAATGAGACAAGAAGAAAGACTACTATCTACCTGCTTTTAAAAGGGGGTTTTGATAAGAAGATAAATACAGATTTAGAAAACTATTAAAACTCCAGCTACAAAGAAAATGAAAAATGTGAATTGTCTGTGTTCCTATCATCTCCTCATCCATCCATCGTATAATAGCTTTATCACAACTAGACATGGGGTGATGAATGCAGAAATGTCAGACAAAAAGAAACATGTAAAGATAAAAGACTAAGGAGGGGGGGACACACAACAAAGAAGTGACTGCATGTTGCTTTTGTTATCATTTTGTTTCCAAAAGCTGCCTGGGTGTTAGCTAAAAGCCAGAATTCCATAAAGACAGAAGCAATCCACAAAAGAACCCTGATGTGTCCGGAAAAAAAAAAAAAATTACAATACAGAAAAAAATGGATAAAGCTACCACCAAAGGTTCTCTCTGTCTTTAAAGCAAAGCTCTAAACTCATACACTGAAAGCTTTTATTTAAGGATCTCAAAGTACTTTACCAGCAAGTAATTATCCTACCATTTCCTCCAAACAGTTGAAAATTTGGAAATCTTGAGACTCAAGTTCAGCAGGAGCCTTCAAATCCTATAATGCAGAAATATAGAGTTTAAGTTACTTACTTGAGTGCCATAACCATCAATAAGACACCCATTGTTGCTTTGCTTCCCTCTGCTTTAAAACACTCTTTTCTTCCCAAAAATTGCTCATTGCAATCTGCCAGAGATTTGAAGGTCGGGGAGGGGAGACCCTCAACCTCCTTCAGTCTTTTCTCTGCTGAGGCATTAACAGTACACACCAAATATGTATCATCTCTTCTATTATAAAATACATTTTAATTAAACCAAATTGCCTGGGGAAGAATTTCTCACTGAGAAAAAAAAAAGTCCTAAAAACCATCAACAATTGGTAAATACTCTGCTCCTTCTAAGTTTTCATTGATCCATGAAAAAAATACTCAAATAGACTTTCTTTTTCAACTCTACTCCTCCTAATTACACTAGAATTATCTTATGTAAAAAAAATAACACTATTCCATTACCTTCCCAGGTGGTACTACATATTCTCTTAAAAGGAAATTTTTTATAGGAAAAATTCACCAATTTGTAATAAGAATAGAGAGTCTTCCACAACAGACTGAGTATAATTAGTTGAAGTAAAAGTTCAGCAGTAAGGAGATACATCTCTGCACAATAGAAAGAGAAGTCCCTAGAGCATCTGGAGAATATCTAGGACTGAAAGAGTAAGAAGGGAAAAGGGAGAGGGAAGAAGAGGGAAAGAAACCAGGCTAGTGACAACAGTCTGTGAATTATGAATTGATACCCATTCCTAAAATCTCACTTCTCAAAATAACTTTACCAGAGTCAATTTGATTTTCCACTCTAGGAACACTATTAAGGCCACTGTCATTGATCCCCTCCTCTGCACCAAATCCACCAGATAAAGAATCAGAGTGACAATGGAGCATAGTTGGAGCAGTGGGGAAGGGAGAGTGGAAATAAAATTGAAAGTGAGTTGAGGTTTTTGTTTTTTATTGATGGAAAAAATAAGTATAGCTATGGGTCTTGATTATAGTGATAATGAGTAGACAAATAAAAGAAAATGCACTCTTTTCAACCAGGGATCCAGGAAATAAATGAAATCTGAAATGGGAAAGAAATAAAGTATGGTAAGTATGAATGCAAAATAAAGTATTAGAAAAAAGTCCTTACATATAGTAATTATAAAAAATAGAGTTAAATTCACCCTTTGTGAAACACAAGTTCTCAAAAATAATTCTTTTCAAATAAATCCAACATGTTATTCTAGAAGGCTAAACAACAAGAAAATAGACACAAAATGATAGAAAACAAAAGGATTAAAATATATGTTAACCAATATGTATCAGCCAAAATATAATTGAAGGTAAAAAATCCCATAAAAGATAAAGATGAGCATTTCACACCAGAAAAATAATTTGCTAATAACATATAAAACAACTTGCTAATAACAAATAAAATCATAAATATAGATCCCAATAATAGGGCTCCAAACACACAAAGCAAAACTGAAATACCAGGAAATATAAATAATCTTTAGTTTTAGTAGAGATTCAAACACATTGATCTAAACACTAATAGATCAAGCAAAGAAAAAAAGGACTTAGAAGAATAGAATTATATTTTTATGATTTTTTATTGAAGTATAGTTGACACACATTTTACATTAGCTTCAGGTGTTAGAATTATATTTTTAACTTTGACCTATGTGAGTATGTTCAAAAATGTTGATACAATAAACTTAGAATGTACATTCTTTTTACATACATAGACTAGACTCAAAAATCCATCATGAATGAGGTTAAGAAGATAATGTGATGAGGTAAGCATTACCTCGTACCAAAAATCAGACAAAGATATTACCAGAAAAACTACAGGCAATATTGCTCATGAACAGAGATGCAGAAATCCTCAACAAAAAATTAGCAAATTGAATTCAACATGTATAAAAAGAATTATACATCATGATCAAATAGGATTTATCCCAAATGTACATGACTGATTCAACATTCAAAATTTAATTATTATAATCCAATCCATCAATATGCTAAAAAAGAAATATGATCATATCAATAGATGCAAAAAAAGCATTTGACAAAATCCGATACCCACTCATGACAAAGTTCTCCATAAACTAGGAATAGAGAGGACATCCTCAATTTGAAAAAGAATACTACAAAAACCTTTGGCTAACATCATACTTAGTGGTGAGAAAATCAGAGCTCACGAGATTAGGAACAAGGCAAAAATATCCTTTCTCACTACTCCTTTGCAACACCGTATTGGAAGTTCTAAGTATTGCAATAAAACAACAAAAGGAAATTAAAGATATACAAGTTGGCAAAGAAGAAACAAAACTATCTTTGCAGATGACATGATCATATGTGTACAAAATGTGAAGGAATCATAAGAAAATTATTGGAACTAATCAGTGATTTAGAAAGAATGAAGGATCCAAGGTTAATACACAAAAGTCAGTCACTTTTCCATTTATTGGCAATGACAAATGAAATTTGAAATTAAAAACACAGTACCATTTACATTAACACCCACAAAAATTAAATACTTAGGTAAAAATCTACCAACATATGTACAATATCTGAGGCAAACTACAAAACTAATGAACAAAATCAAAGAACTAAATAAATGGAGAACTGTTTCATGTTCACAAATAGGAAGACTCAGTATTATCAGGATGTCAGTTCTTTCCAACTTCATCTTCGGATTCAGTGAAATCCCAGTCAAATTCTCAGCAAGTTACTTTGTGAATATTGACAAAGTCTAAAGTTTACATGGAGAAGCAAAAACCCAGAACAGTCAACACAATGTTGATGGAGAAAAAGAAAGCTGAGACTACCTGACATCAACATTTACTGTAAAGTTACGGTAATCAAGACAGTGTGGTGTTGGTGAAAGAACAGACAAAGAGATCAATGGAACATAATGGAGAACTGAGAAATGGACTCACATAAATATAGTCAACTGATTTTTGACAAAGGAGCAAAAGCAATACAATGAAAAAATGGCTTTTAAACTAGTGGTGCTGGAACAACTAGACATCCACGTGGAAAAAAAATGTATCTGGACACAGAGCTTACACTCTTCACAAAAATTTACTCAAAAATAGATCACAGGCCTAAATGTAAAATTCAAAACCTTGTCTTAAAAGACAACATAGGAGAAACCTAGATGTCCATTAGTACATCAATGATTTTTCAGATACAACAGCAAAAGCATAATCCATGAAAGAAATCATTGATAAACTGGACTTCATTAAAATTAAAAACTTCTGCTCTTTGAAAAAAGCATGAAAAGACAAGCCATGGACAAGCAGAAAATATTTGCAAAAAACACATCTGATAAAGGAGTGTTACCCAAAACATAAAAAGAACTCATAAATCTCAATAAGAAAACAAATAACCCTATTAAAAATGAGCCAAAGACCTTAATAGACATCTCACCAAAGAAGATATACAGATGATGATGAGTACATAAAAAGACCCTCCACATCAAATGTCATCAGGGAAATCTAAATTAAAACAAGATACCACTACACCAATTAGAATGGCCAAAATCTGGAATACTGACAACACCAAATGTTGGTGAGGACATGGGATAATAGAAATCCTCATTCATTGTTGGTGGAAATACAAAATGTACAGTTATTTTGAAAGACAGGTTATTCTTAACAAAATTAAATATCCTTTTACCATGATACAGCAATTGTGCTTCTTGCATTCACCCAAAAAAGTTGAAAATTTATGTCCACACAAAAACCTGCTCATGGATGCTTGTGGCCACTTATTCGTAATTGCCAACACTAGGAGACAACCAAGATGTCTTTCAATAGGTGAATGAATAAATTAACTGTGGTACATCCAAAGAATGGAACATTGCTCAGCACTAAAGGGCTATCGTTTGGGGGAACATATGGAGGAATCAGTAAGTGAACAGACAATATGAACAAGCTACATACTGTAGGATTCCAATTTCTGGAAAAGGCAAAACTATGGAGAGAGTGAAAAGATTATTATTTGCCAGGAGTTAAGGGTGGAAGGGAAGAATGGGCAAGCCAAAGAGAATTTTCAGGGTAGTGAAAACATTATACACCAGTGATGGATACATGCCATTGCACATTTGCCCATACCCCTAGAAGGTGCAACACCAAGAGTGTACCCTAATATAAACTATAGACCTTAGGTGATAATGATGTATCAATGTAGGTTCGTTAACTCTAACAAATGTTCCACTGTAGTGACTCCTGGATCCCCAATCCTACAAAAGCCAAGGTCCAAGGCTACAGACACCTAAATGTGCAGTTCCATTCTGAAATCATTAAATAAGGTGGGTCTGGCCAGCAGAGAACCCGTATATCTAGGGTTATCAGCTTCCCTGGCCTTCAAAGATCAGTTGCCAGCCTTTTACCTCTTTCTTCTCTTTCTGCAGATCCGAGTATGGTCTCTGCCAAGCTCCACTTACACTATATCCACGCAAACTACAGACAATGGAAGCAGGTTGGGCTGGAGCCTGGTCCTCATGAGTGGAGTGTGAGGTTTCCCAGGAAGGCAAACAGAATGCGGATGGAACCCACAAGGTGTGCTTTGTGGCTCTGGTTGTATAAGGGAAAGTAAATGTGATTCCAGATGGAGGGACAAAGCAAGGATAAGCTGGGATGAGCTGAGCAACAGGGGCAGCTGAGACAATGGCACAGTTGGGCCCCAGCCACTGCTGCTGAGACCACTCTTTCCAAGGAAGCCTAATCTCCCGAGACCTCAGGAGATCTGTGGGGACTGGCAAGGGAATCCTAGATAAGAAATACCTGAGTGCCGCAGGTGCTTCTCATCACAGACTTATAATTGAAGAGTCTCCACATGCCACCTATCAAGCAATCCCCAATCCTCACGGACACCTCACCCAAAGCCCTAGTGAGAGTCATAGTGTGGTGGTGTCTCGCCACAGGGTCCTAGCCAAAATAAGAGACCAAGTTCTAGCCCAAAGGCAGTGCAGAGGCGAGACCATGCGAAATTACAACGTGGATGTGAACTGTGTGTGCTTACAACATACTCTCTCACCTTCAGAGACCAAAAGCACCCAGGAAACAACTCAGGTCTCTGGCGCAGAACCCTGGGGCCCCAGTCCCATGTCTGTGAGAGTCCAAGACCACAGAAACCTGAATGCACAGTTCAATCTGAAATCAGGAATGTCAGGCCAGCAGACTACCTGAATGGGAGCTCACTTGCTAATAATACCAGAGCTGTCACAGCTTCCACCACCTTCTGCCCTCAGTCTCCAAATATCCTCCTCTTTCTCCTTTTCTGCAGACCTGAGAATGGTGCCCTTTAAATACCATTTGCCCTTACATCCAAACCACAGACTGTGTCACCTTCACCTGCTAATACCTCCAAGAGCTACCAAACATAAAACAATTCAAAATCAAAAGATAGCAAGAAAGAGGAAGGAGGGGAAGGGAAAGTGAGGAGAGGGGAGGGGAGAAAGAAAAGAGCCATATAATTGAAAACTCATTATTCTACATCCCAAAATTAATGGATCAAAGAGTAAATAGCTTAAGTTATGAAATACTTACAGTTAAAAGATCCTGAAAGCACTGCACACCATAATTTTGAAAACAAAGCTATGTATAAAAAGTGAAATTTGTAGATGTAAAACAATATCTAAAATTGGTTGAGCATTCACCTCAAAAATTAGAAACTAAGCAATAGAATGTTTTTTGCAAGAACACTTTTTTAAAACTATGTAAGAAGCCAATAATTAAGATAAGAGCAAAAATCAATGAAACAGAAAAAGAAGAGAAAGGATTAACAAAACTAAATATATTATTAAAAGATAACTAATATAGGCAATTCTCTAGTAAGATTCATGAAGAAAAAAGAAAACACTGATAAATAAGCAAGATTCAGAATGAAAGAGGGAAACCCACTGCTTATAAAGCAGAGATATTTTTTAATTATGAATTAAAGATTAGCCAGAAAATATTTCCTAAGGAAAAGAACTGGACTAGCCCAAAAACCATTAAAAGTTATAGGATGATATGTGAAAACTTCTTTTCAAAAGTCACCACCCAGATAGTTTATCCAGGCAGATTTTATTAACTGTCCAAGTTAACACATAATAACCTACAGCTTCTGTAACTTTTTCTAGAGTACAACTCTAAGGCAAAATGGTCTGTGATTTTTATAAGACCAGTATAAGATGTATGACAAAGTTAGATAGACACTCAAAATATTAACATTCTAGATCATCTCTATTTGTGAATATATTCACAAAAACTCTATGTAAGGATTACTTAAATGAATCCAACAATATTTTGTAGAAACACACCATAAGTTCTACTGCTTTTACAAATTACACTAATTTTACAAATTGAAAGATGCTTCAAAATTAGATAATTTATTAAATTGCATTAATTGATTAAAGGAGACTATGTTATTTCAAATCATGTAAAAATTAAAAAATTCAATAAAATGTAACTTTTACTTAGTTTTAGAAAACCCTTAGCAAAATAGACAAAGAGGTAATCTTAATTAACTGTGTAACAGGTGACTAGCAAAAACGTACTGCAAACATCATGGCTACTTCATAGAGGTCCTGGCCAATACAGTCAGAGAAGATAAAAAGACAAATATTTAAATAAAGAGTCAAAATGTCATTTGAAAAAGATATCATGAATATAGAAGAAAAGGAGAGTCAATAGATGAACTTCTATAATTAATGACAATGTAACAATAAGATACATGAAGCTCATCTCAAAAAACAAAAGTAGTTTCTCTATACCAATAATTATTTAGAGTAATATGCCAGTCATAATAACAATAAAACCTATAAGAGTAGGATTTAACAAAAGTTTTACAAAGCCATTCTGAAAAACAGGTAAACAGCATTAAACGGCATTTAACAGACATCCAAATATACCACAAGAAGTTGAGAAATATCTCAGACACATGAATGAACGAATGAGTGTGTAGAAAACTTTAATCATTCAGCAATTATTTTTAGATGTCCTGTTGTGTCAGACTCTCATCCAGGTAGCAGCAGTAAAAAAGAATGCAAAGGAAAAATTTGTATTCTTTTAGAGCATCTATAAATATATAATTACATGAAGCCTATAATGAAATAAATATATTTCTGCCAAATTAGCCTGCACATTCAGTGGCAAAAGCAGTCAAAATATTTAAAGAGTTTAAAATAATTTACCACAGAACCATATTGTTGCAGTTTGTATTGTACATGAACGATGATGTTTGGAATGTGTGCAATATGGCAGTCATAATTTGCATATTTTAAAATTAATAAAAAATAAAATTATAAAATAACTATAATTTCAAAAAAATAAAACAAATAGCAGAGCTTAAGTCAACAAGGCATTAAGATATTTTAAAAGGCTATCATAATCAAGGCAGTGCTATAATGAATGAAAAGAAAGCCAGACCTAGAAATATATCCATGTACGTACAGAGATCCATGTGTATATCCACTTTATACCAATGTGACTAACAAATACTATAATTTAGACAACATGAAATATTAGAAAAAAACTGTAAGATTATGAATTATTAGAATCATTTTAGGGTAAATTTGGTAAACTAGTGAAAGCAAGAATGTGCATACCTTGTTCCCTACTCCACTTTTGGCTGTAAACCACCAGAAAAATTTTATACACGAATAGAGAGAAAGGTATAAACATGCTCGGGCGCCTGGGTGGCTCAGTTGGATACGCGACTGCCTTCAGCTCAAGTCATGATCCTGGAGACCCGGAATCGAATCCCACATCCGGCTCCCTGCTCAGCAGGAAGCCTGCTTCTCCCTCTCTCACTCCCTCTGCTTGTGTTCCCTCTTTGGCTGTGTTTCTCTCTGTCAAATAATTAAAATCTTTTTTAAAAAAAAGTATAAACATGATCTTTACAGCATTGTTTGTAATAGCAAAGAATTAGAAGCATCTTTTTTTAAGTTTTTATTTAAATTCCAGTTGGCTAATATACAGTGTAAAATTAGTTTTAAGTGTACAATATTGTGATTCACACTTCCATAAAACACCCAGTGCTCATCAAAAGATCCCTCCTTAATCCCCATCACCTTTTTAACTCATCTCCCCTGACATCCCCCTGGTAACCACCAGTTTGTTCTCTGCTGTTCACAGTCTGTTTCTGGTTTGCCTCTCTTTTTTTCCTTTGCTTTTCTCTTTCATTTCTTAAATGACATAGATCTTTTCATTTCTTAAAAAACATAGATCTTAGAAACTAAAGTTTTGTGAAAAGTATCAGAAGTTGAATGAGAAATATATCAAAATGCCACTGTATAAATGTCTTAAATACAAAACATATGTATTAAACATATTACAAACATAAAATATATTACACATTACCATATATTTTATGATATACATTTATATAAAAATAAGGACATAAAAGATAGATACCTATAAAAGTGAAAAATTTCACTGGAAAAATTTTTTTTAATTTAAAGAAGAAATACAAATAAAGTCTATTAAATTCATGAATGCTTGCTTGAGTGATATTTTGGCACTGAGACTCAATTAAAGAGCTATATTTCACCTTGGAGTGATACATCACAGGACAGAAACAAAATAAGGGGGAAAAAAAAATAAAGAATTCCAGCCTACCTAATTTTTCATTACCCTCCTACACAAAGAATAGACAGAAATATTGATAGAGGTTCTGGACTTCTACAGAGCATAGAATGAATATTTTAAGTTGTCATTCTCATCTAGATAACACAAGCCTGGCTATAGCAGCTCCCAACTGACATCTCACATTTATAACAATCAACCTTTTATTGAGGGCAAGGGCTGTGTGTTAATTTAGTTAATCTCATCATCATATGTTTCTTATGCATAAGATATTGTGCTAGAAGTTGATAGAAAAGATGTCTTTTTAATTGAATCTGTAATTTGTAGAATGTTCAAAATCACCTCGCATGCTAAGTATCCACCACACTCAGAGAAGTTAAATGATTTGCCCAATATCCCACAGTTAATAAAGAGAATGAAAATGAGAAGTTGAAATACCCAAAGCTCTGGGAAATTCAGATAAATACTAAGGATAAGATCAGAAGAATGGATTCATATTCTACTTAACAACCAAAACAAAATACACAGTATTAATGGAGGTGGATATACCAAATGATGTGAAGACAGGAAAAATATTTTATTGTATGAGGACAAAATATAAACCACTTTAGAAGTTACAAAAAAAGGGGTGCCTGGGTGGCTCAGTTGGTTAAGCAACTGCTTTCGGCTCAAGTCATGATCCTGGAGACCAGGGATGGAGCCCCACATCGGGCTTCCTGCTTCTCCCTCTTTCAGTCCCTCTGCTTGTGTTCCCCCTCTGACTGTATTTCTCTCTGTCAAATAAATAAATGAAATATTTTAAAAAAAGTTACAAAAAAGAGTAAAAGTACAGCATAACATATGTACACTGGGGGACCTATTTTTTTCAATAAATGTAAATGGTTTGACTCCACTAGGATGCCTGGCTCATACTCAACCTGTCATCATTTGAGCACTCTTTCAGCACAGGGTCTAGATCAGTGGGTTCTTTTCTAAGTCAGAGAATGCAACTATTCTTGTATCATGACCCACAGCTGTAAGGTCACTGTGGTGACTTTACTAGGGCAGTAATAATAATTATCAGTGCCAGCAATAATTATTCAATTAATCATCTAATTGTTATGTGAGCCAAACTTGAGATGGATAGTAATATGTGACACTATTTCTCAACTTCCCACCAAGAGTGTGGAAACTATGGATTTATTGGTGAGGAAGTGAGCACTATTGGAAAATGAATAGTAGTTTCAGCTTTCAGCATGGACAGACTCTGGGGCAGTATTTTCATCCTTTGGATGAAAAATAAAAAATTTTATTCTCATTTCCAGCTCTGCCCAGGGCCATTAGCAGAAATGTAAAGATTATTGTTCTCCAAAAAAGAGACATGAATATAACCACAGGCCAACAACATCATTAGCCACCCATTCAATACTCCAGTAATGCTTGATGGGAAAAGGGAAGCTTTAGTCTCCTGGGACTGTCCAGAGTAGCTCATGACAATAACAACGTTATTGCAGCCAGCCATAAATCAGCAATGTTACTGCACTTCTCTTGGAAAACTATAGCCATGGTCTCAATGGTTTTCACAGTGAGTCTATCTTGCATATTCAACATTGGCATTTTTTTATTCAAAATCTCTGCAGAATAGAAATCAAGTTTACTTCTGAAGAATATATTTGGGGTATCTAGGACCTGAATTAGTGTACCAGGTACTTTTCTTAATTGAAGTAACTTTTTTTAAATTTCCAAAAAAAGGAGCAAATAACGAATCTTACATAATGTCAGAGGTGAAAAGTATAATCTGTGAACAGTAAACACATTTTTTTCCCACTAAGATGCTACAGAGATGATAGGAAAATTGATAGCCTCGTGGATGGTAATTTTGGGGTTGTTTGTTCTGAAAAACAAGAAAAATATGATGGTTTGGTGGCACCCTTTAAGTTGTCAATTAACTAAATGGGAGGAATCATGTAAGAAAGAAAGTCATCTAGTTCAAGAAGGAGGAAAAAAATAAATATGTTTGCTTCATTTTCTTCCAAAAATCCCATTGAAATTACAGAAAACACAAAATTAATTCATATGTTCTTTCAAAAATAATTACCCAGGCAAAGAATTATGAGTACTTCCTAGAAGAGAGAGATAGAGCATCTGGCATCAACTAGATGGAGAAATAAGAGCCCAGAAAACTGTAGGCCAAAGACAGAAAAGATATGAAAAACCTAAGGGCCCTTCTTTCCAACAAAATTCTAGATTAACTTCTCACAGAGGT
Source organism: Spilogale gracilis (assembly GCA_004023965.1). Classification (NCBI taxonomy): domain Eukaryota; kingdom Metazoa; phylum Chordata; class Mammalia; order Carnivora; family Mephitidae; genus Spilogale; species Spilogale gracilis. Next base: position 70,811 of record PITA01002592.1, on the reverse strand, counting down.
GGTACCGAATTGTGGATAATTAATAATAGTACCAGTGGAAATTTTGAACTAGTAATCCCACTTTTCCTGTATGGGAAATGGATGGAGATGTTAACTGCAGTGTGATCCTGGATGAATACAAAAGAAAAGGTCTAAAAATAAGTAAAGTTGATGGAGCAGTTATATCCCAGTATGAATGTATATTAACACACACGAAAAAAAAAAAAATGTATACTTACACACACACTTATAAAAGAGGAGTTTGTCATTCTCTGTTTTATAAATGGGACAATATCGTGCAAAATTTTCTGAAACATTGAAATAAAAAGTAATTTTATTTTAGGATATATAGGACCCATAAAATGTCTTTCCTGTACCAAACTCAGAAAATGTGGAAGAATTTCTCATGAAAAAGAGATTTGACTGTGATTAGTTTATATAAAATAAAGAAATATTACTCTAACCATTACATCTATCTAACAAGATTCACTGGTTGGTTTTTAAGAAAAATTTTTTAACTATGGCATGCAATTCAATTAAGAAAAAATTAAAACGACAAGTTTAACCAAATAGGAAACCTTGAGATTACTAAATGTGAATATCATACAAGTTTAGGCATGTTACAAGGATTAAGATTGCAATCTTGAGCTAAATAAAAAACTCTAGTTTACCATGAGGGCATAAAGGCAAATGGCTCTCTTTTTCATTGCAATGGTTGAAGAAGAATATACAGTTGAAATTATACAGCTAAATCCATGATGTATCATTTAGTCTTCATCTAGGTGCAAGAGTGGGCTAAGTGATAAAGACATTTAATTATTTCACACAAGAAGTCTTCAAGTAGGCAGTTCAAGGGCAAATGCAGAAGCTCAATGACTTTAAGTGACAATTTTTATACAAATTTATGTTATTATTCAAATGTATGATGACACTATTACATAAAAGTAACAGAAATGATAATCAAATAAATACAACACACAGCCAAGGTCTACATCAAATTGGCTATATATCATAACTTACTCCTGTCTTCTGTTTACCATTTCTGAGGTTTTGTTAATGATTAAATTTTGCATGTCAATTTCTGGAATTCTAAAATGTGAAAGAATTTGACTTTATGTATAAAACAAGAAAATACAGTGGAGATAGTACATATATATCTTACTTCAAAATACTATTTTCAGGTATTCAAGGACCCAGAAAGTTTGCCTATCTATGTCCTCCTTCTAAAAAAGTTTATTACTGGACAAACTCTAGTAAAATAAAAACTCAGCCCAAAAGATAAACATGGGATCCAAGAAATGGTGAAATCACCTCATGTATCAGTCAGCTCCATAACAAATACAGTAGACTGGGTGGCTTAAACAACAGAATTTTATTTTCTCACAGTTCTGGAGGCTGGCAATCTGAGAGCAGGATGCCAACATTGATGGAGTTTTAGAATATAGGTGAGGTGCCATGGGGTGAGGTCCTGAGCCAATGACCAAGAAAGAATTCTTGTGATGTTTCGGTGCAAAATGGTGGTTTATTAAAGCACAGGGACATGCTGCACTGGGATTGTCAGGGGTGGCTGATTATATACTACAAGGTTGGGGGAGGTAAGGAAAAGGGAGGCTTTAAAAGAACTTTCATATGCTAAAGAAGACCAAGAGGCCTTGCCATTGTCAAGTTAAAGCTGTTTTCCCCAATCTAGCAGGCATTAACATTAAGATAGTTGGGAGCTTCCTGGAAGAATGTCACAAATGTCCCACCCAGGAGCAGGAGATGGGGGTGGGGGGGGAGAGATTGCATGATGTCAGCTTCTGCTTTACCTTCAGCCAGCCTTCTGTTCCCTCATCAGTATAGTCAGTTTCTGGTGAGAACTCTTTTCCTAATTTGCAGATGGCCACCATCTCCCTGTGTATAACTATAACTTCTCTGAACACTGTGAAGAAAATGAGCTTTCTATTGTTGCTTCTTATAATGACACTAATCCTATCTGATTACAGCCCCACCCTTAAGACCTCATTTAACCCTAATAACTTCCTGAGGTCTTATATCCAAATACAATCACATTGGGAATTAGTGTTTCAACATATGAATGTGGAAGGGGGGACACAATTCAGTTCTTAGCACCTAACATATGTAAATTAAAAAAAACTCTATGAACACTGAGTCAATGCAAAAAATGGTTCAAATCAGAGCAGGAAGTCTGGAACTTTGAAAAACCACCTTCAAAATTAGACTAGATACTACTGTGCAAATTTTTTTAAAGATTTTTATTTGTTTGACAAAGAGAAACGCAGTGAAAGAGATAACACAAGCAGGGGGAATGAGAGAGGGAGGAGGGAGAAGCAGGCTTCCCCCCGCAAGCAGGGAGCCCAATGCAGGGCTCAATCCCAGGACTCCAGAATCATGACCTTAGCCGAAGGCAGATGCTTAAAGACTGAGCCACCCGGATACCTCAACTGTGCAAATTTTTGAGTAAGAATGTATAAATTAGAAAATGCTCTTGATGAAAAAGTATTCTCCTTATTAAACAAGGAAAGAAAATTTTTAATTATAAACAAATAAAAAGTTATGATTCAGACAAAGTAAGATGTGGTATGATTTTGAGCAGCTGATAAGACTAAAAGAAATAACACTTTCTGAAATAATGAAGCCAAAACACCTAGTCATTTAGCTCAGAAAGACGAATGGAACGAAACTAGTCCTCTGAACTTATAGTTCATCATGTTTCCTGAAAGTGATTTGTCATTTTACCATACATTTTGCTTACAGATAAGTCTTTTCATACTAATTTCTCTTATAAAGTGATCTTAAAAGTAGTCTTGAATTTTAAATTTATTTTTAAATTAATGAAAGGTGAACTGATTTTTATTAACTGAGAGTACAATAAGTTTTATTATCTGGAAACTTCAATCTATGCTAAGAAATATGTAGTTCCAAGTCATAATAATAACCACCACCACAATAATAAAATGTTATCTAAAATCTTTTAAGTTTTTTTCTTAATCTTTTATTTTAACTTTGGTGGAACTTCTAGCAGCTGATAAAACATATTTTTTCAAGTAATTAAAGTTTAGTAATCCCTTCAGTTACATTTTAGTATTTTTTTTCTTCTGTCAAATTCAAATAAAGTTAAACTTAATGTTTTTGTTTTAAAATGTCAGCTATCATTCTTTACATGGAATATGAATGATTTCAATTTTATATTTTTTTCTTTTCTTTACTAATGAAGAGGAGTTGGAAGAAAGGCAGGAAGAGACAAAGGACCCTGCCCTAAGAGGAAACCACACTTACAGGGATTTTATACCACCCTGGAAGGAGCCCTCCACCCTTTCCCACGTGATAAGTAAATGACAACAACCTGACAGGGTGAGAGTCTCTAGGAGGGTTAATCAGATTAAAACAGCCACCAACAAGCCCATAAAAATCCCTAGACTTAGAATTTCCGGTGACAACCATTTCAGGTGTCCTCTTTCTTTGGGAGTTTGGTACTAGCTCAATAACTTTACTATCACTCACTAAACCTTGCTTTGCCTCCCACCACTCTTGGTCTGGCTTACTTGTTCATTCTTCAAAGTGGGGAGGCCAAGAACCGCTGACACTGGCAGAAAAGAAATCCTGTAACATTATTTTCCAAATTTCCCACTATAAACATATTACTCTTTAATTAGAATGTCTGAGGCACACTATTTTTATTTCAAGTGTCAAAATATGGATATTAGAAATGAAGTATCTGAGGGTAGCTATGACCTGGTCATGGATCTAAATTATCTCTGAACTAGAGTCAAGAAAAGCAGAATTAAAAGGAACAAGAAAGAGAGGGAGCTCATGTTATGCCCAAATTTCAAGATCTACAAAGACCACCAAGGAGTCGCCAAGTCTGATGCAAAAGCAAAGAGCCTTTATTTGAGCTACCTCGGGCTCAGTCTCCCACATCAACTAATGCAGCTGCAAGATGCAGAGAGAAAGCATGGTCAGAAGCACAATAGTTTTGTAGTGGGCAGGTGGCAATATGCAGGGTGATTTCCGTGGCTTATATTGATTGGCTAAGCGTTGGTTGCATAAGGCAGGCTAGGCCAGGGTTGGGCAATATTCACGCACAGTTTTTCTAGGGAGAGGTCAAGCTGGGGGTTTATACAAGATGGAGGGTGCAGCACACAAGATGGAGTCAGTCTTATTCTGTCCTTTCACTCACTAGACTAAATTTTTTCTACTGTTGGAAACAACTGAGTAGACTAGAATGTAGACAAAATGTGTGAATGTTAGTCATTTGGGTAAATAAAACATAACTGTTGCCGCCAGGGGCCAGCCTCGACAGAGATGTGGGTCCCGAGCCATGGGATGTCTGGCAGGCGAAATAATGACACGGACACAGAAATCTGATGCAAGCTGACAGACCTGAGATCAGTCAGGAGAGACCTATGAAGCAGGCTCAGGCTTACGCTCTGGCTTTTTAGCATTGGCTTTCTAGCTCTAGCTCTCTAACTCTGGCTTTGGCCCTCTTGCTTTGCTTCTGTCTCTTCTTCTGTCTCTCTTGCTGTTTGCCGGCTCTCCTGCTCTCTCCTCGCAGGCTCTCTTGTTGCCTCTGCCTTTGTCTCTCAGTCTCACAGTCTCCTGACTGTCAGGGGTCCCAGTCTTTTATTATTCCCAAGTGAGGAAGTTGGGTGGTGCAGTTAAATCTTTAACTGTTTTTGCACCCACCCTAGAGACAGGATTAGTATTGTTACTGCAGGGTACAGAGTGATTGCTTAAACTCACAGAAGTTGAGACCATTGAGGCACAGGGATCAAGAAATGCAGATAAGAGATACAGAGATATGATTACCAGGAGGAGGAATAAATGGAACTATATGTCTTGGATAAGCACACCAAGGACATATTGCCCGGGCCCACAAGATAAGTGGCTTTCCGGATTCTAGGTGGGGAAAGCCTGGAGGGGCTTTCGTTCACATTCACAGGTACCTCCACCAAAGTTTCTGGTGGCTTGGGCATGGCGGGAGGGGTGGATCACGCACTGTCCCCGACAAATAACTGCCCTAGATGCTTTCATACATTGGAAGATATCTGGACCATTTCCTCATCAACTTTATCATTTTTGGTTTTCTTTGATATTTCCTACAATTTGGATTATTTATAGCAAAAGTATAAGTAAAGAGAAAGGCCAAAGTCAGTCCCTCAGGTTTATCCTAACTAAGTAATAATAATAACAATAGCAACTGACATTTGATGAGCACGGAATAGGTGATGGGAAATATTCTAAGCACTTTATATTCTTTAGCTAATTTATTCTCCCAGGTCTGTCCTAAGGTCCATATGACTACCCTGACCTTACAGATGAGAGAACTGAGAACTAAAAATTTATGACTTGCCTCAGGTCACTCAGATCAAGTGGAGTTCAAAACTAATCCAGACAGTCTGACTCCTTAGGCCAGCTCTAACAACTACATTAAACTGTGGCTTTCAGGACAAAGAACACTGATCAATACTTCAAGATGAATGGAAATCCACATGAGAGTAAAAGGGAGGCTTGGTTTTCAATTTCCAACTTGGTTTATTAAAAAGTCACAAAGCTTCTCTGTGTGAATAAACTTGCTACAAGGAAAATGAAATTGGTTAACATTGGAAAAGCATTTTACAGTTTACAAAGAAGTATTACATGTTAGAACTCACTTAATGGGTCTCAAAATTAGGAAGTATCAGGAGGATCATTATTTTATATCAGAGGAATAGGAGCATCCAAAAGCAGAGACGACTCTACTGATTATAACAGAGTCAGAACAAAAGCATGCATTCTAGCATGGATCTTATGCTCCTTCCATCATTGTTTCCAAGATGAATGACAGTTTTTAAAAAATGAAGCAATTCAAAGTCCGTCTTTGAGAAATGTCGAAAAGAAGCATGGAATTATTCTTATTTGTTGTTGTGATATGTCTTCCCCTTCATCCTTGCTCTCCACTCCAGATCCCTCCACCCACAACCGCCCCACCTCAGGCATCTGTTTTACTGTTCAATGTTAGTCCTTAAACTAATATGTTTCCTTACAAAATGTTTTTGCTATATAACATTTAGAGTCACAATCATACTACTTTCTCTTTTATTACTCACAATACTTCTGACCACGAAATCTGTGGGGTTTTACCCCATCCCAACTAACTCTGACACCAGAGGAGTGCCCTACAATTCAATTAAGTTCTGACGTTTTATCTACCTGGACTTAACATCAGATTCCACAAGGATCCTACAAGACCACTTCCACTTCAGATGCCAGTCACAAGTCACAGGTTGTTGTTTGTACTTCTTACAAACTGGCAATAAATTAGAATTCTCAAGACCTCATCTTCTGATAATTTGCTAGGTTGGCTCACAGAACTCAGAGGAATACTTACTTATGTCTGTTAGTTTGTTAAATAATAAAAGATGTCATTAAAGATACAGATGAACAACCAGATAAAGTGATACATACTGCAAGGACCAGAAGATTTCTGAGCACAAAATTTTCTGTCTCTGTGAAGTTGGGATACATTTCCCACTGATGTAGGGTTCACCAACCTGGAAGACCTCCAAATCCAATAGTTCAGGAATTTTTTTTTAATTATTTATTTTGGAAAGAGCACAAGCAGGTGGGAAAAGAGGGAAAGAGAGAGTGAGAATCTCAAACAGACTCCATGCTGACCAAGGAGCCAGATACAGACTCAATCTCACAACCATGAGATCATGACCTGAGTCGAAACGAAGAGTAAGATGTTTACCTGACTGAGACGCCCAGGCACTGCCTGCACCCCCCACCATAGTTCAAGGATTTTTATGGAGGCTTTATTGCATAGGCAAAGGTGTGACTAATTCTTAATTCAATATCCAGCCCTCCTTTCCAGAGGATGAGGGGTGCAGCTTAAAGTTTCAAGCTTCTAATCATGACTGTCTTCCTGATAACCAGCCTCCATCCTGAAGCTATCCAGAAGCCCACCAAAAGCATAGCTTCACTAGAAAAAAAGACATTCCCAATACTTATGAAATTCCAAGAGATTTAGAAACTTGGTCCTAGGAATGAGGGCCAATACCAAATATTAGAACAAAAGATGCTCCCAGCAATTTTATCACTTAGGAAATTATGGTTTTAGAAGCTCTGACAAGGAGCCAAAGACAAAGATCAAATATATATTTCTTTCTATAAATCACAGTATCACAAATGGGTTGTATGTTATACATTGTTTTTCTTAATTTTTACTTACATTCCGGTTAGTTAATATACAGTGTAGTTAGTTTCAGGTATAAACGCTTACATAAAATATCCAGTGCTTACCACAAGTCATGTATTAATTGATAAAAATGTACTAGGCTGTGACTCTTATTTTCTTCATTGTCTATGCTTTCTCCATATCATATTTGAGATTTGTACTCACATCTAGTTCACTGTTTTGATTGTTTTGTGATTTTCCTTACTGTGCAGCCACCACAATTTGCTTATTTACTCTCCTAGTAATAGACACCTACTCTGCCTTTATCTCCTCATTACCACAAACAATAGCCTGAAAAAAAACCCTAAAGATGTTTCTTTAGTGACCTGTGAAAAATCATCCTGGGGTGAGGGGTGCCTGGGTGGCTGAGTGGGTTAAACATCCAACTCATAACTTCAGCTCAAGTCATGATCTCAAGGGTGTGGGATCAAGTCCCACATCAGACTCTGTGCCTAAATAGAGCCTGCTTAAGATTCTCTCTCTCCCTCTTCCTCTGCCCCCTCTCCTGATCCTGCCTGTTCACTCACACTCTCTGTCTCTCTCTCTAAAAAAGAAAGAGAAAGAAAGAAAAGAAAAGAAAAATTTTGTGGCATTTATCCACAAGGATAAAGGGGTCATAAGGTATATATTCTTTTTTTATTAGTATTAATAATTAAGATTTTTTACTTTTAAAAATGTTATTTGATTTCAATTAGTTAATATAGTATATTATTAGTTTCAGGGGTAGAAATGAGTGATTCATCAGTCGCATATACTACCCAGCACTCATTACATCATGCCCTCCTTAATCCTATCACCCAGTTACCCCATCTCCCCCTTCCACCTCCCCTCCAGCAACCCTAAATTTGTTTCTTAGAGTTAAGAGTCTCTTAAGGTTTGCCTCCCTCTGCTTTCAACTTATTTTATTTGTCCTTCCATTTCCCTATGTTCATCTCTTTTCTTTCTTAAATTCTACATATCAAGGAAATCAAATAGTATTTGTCTTTCTCTGACTGACTGATTGCACATAGAGTAATACCCTTTATTTTATTTATTTATTTTTTTTATTGTTACTTAAGTTGATTATTTTCCAGTGTTCCAAGATACATTCCACATTACCCACACCCAGTGCTCCATGCAATATTTGCCCCCAGTACACACCATCAGGCTTTCCCATTCCTCCACCCCCTTCCCTCCCAGTCCCTCAATTTGTTTCTGTGTCCAAAGTCTCTGTTGTTTCATTTCTCTCCCTGGATTACCCTTCTTCCCATTTACTTTCCTTCTCCCACTGTCCTCCAGGTAACCCCTCATGCACCACAAGTAAGTGAAACCATGTGATATTTGACTTTCTCTACTTGGGTTATTTCACACAGCATAATCTCTTCCAGTCCAGTCCATGTTGCTACAAAAGTTGGATATTCATCCTTTCTGATGGAGGCATAGTATTCCATTGTATATATGTACCACATCTTCTTTATCCATTCATCTCTTGATGGGCACCTTGGCTCTTTCCACAGTTTGGTGATTGTGGCCATTGCTGCGATGAACACTGGGGTGCATATGGCCCTTCTTTTCACTACATCTGTATCTTTGGGGCAAATGCCCAGTAGTGCAATTGCAGGGTCATAGGGTAGTTTTATTTTTAATTTTTTTAGGAATCTCCACACTGTTTTCCAAAGCGGCTGCACCAGTTTACATTCACACCAACAGGGTAAGAGGGTTCCCCTTTCTCCGCAGCCTCTCCAACACTTCTTGTTTTCTGTCTTGCTAATTTTGGCCATTCTGACTGGTGTAAGGTGGTATCTCAGAGTGGTTTTGATTTGAATTTCCCTGATAGCTATTGACGTTGAACATTTTTTCATGTGTCTTTTAGCCATTTGTATATCTTCTATGGAGAAGTGCCTCTTCATGTCTCTTGCCCATTTTTGGATGTGTTCATCTTCTTTTTGGGTGTTGAGTTTGAGTAGTTCTTTATCGATCTTGGATACCAGCCCTTTGTCTGTAGTGCCATTTGCAAATATCTTCTCCCATTCTGTGGGTTGCCTCTTTGTTTCGTTGACTGTTTCCTTTGCTGTACAGAAGCTTTTTATTTTGATGAAGTCCCAGAAGTTCATTTTCGCTTTTGTCTTGTTTGCCTTTGGAAACATGTCTTGAAAGAAGTTGCAGTGGCTGATGTCAAAGAGGTTACTGCCTATGTTCTTTTCCAGGATTTTGATGGATTCCTGCCTCACGTTGAGGTCTTTTATCTATTTCGAGTTTGCCTTTGTGTGTGGTGTAAGAGAATGGTCTAGTTTCATTCTTCTATATATAGCTGTCCAATTTTCCCAGCACCATTTATTGAAGAGACTGTCCTTTTTCCACTGGATATTTTTTCCTGCTTTGTCAAAGATGATTTGCCCATAGATTTGTGGGTCCATATGTGGGCTCTCCACTCTGTTCCATTGGTCTATTTTTCTGTTTTTGTACTAGTACCATGCTGTCTTGTTAATCACAGCTTTGTAATAAAGCCTAAAGCCAGGTAATGAGATGCCCCCAGCTTTGCTTTTCTTCTTCAGCATTTCCTTAGCGATTTGGGGTCTTTTTTGGTTCCATATAAATTTTAGGATTGTTTGTTCTAATGTTTTGAAGAATGTTGGTGGAATTTTGATCGGAATGGCATTGAAAGTGTAGATTGCTCTGGGCAGTATAGACATTTTGACAATGTTTATTATTCCGATCCATGAGCATGGAATTGTCTTCCATCTTTTTGTGTCTTCATCATTTTCTTTCATGAGTGTTCTGTACTTCCTCGAGTACAGATCCTTGACATCTTTGATTAGGTTTATTCCTAAGTATCTTATCATTTTTGGAGCTATAGTAAACGGAATTGATTCTCTGATTTCCCTTTCTATTTTTTCATTGTTAGTGTATAAGAATGCAACTGATTTCTGTGCATTGATTTTGTATCTTGCCACATTACCGAATTGTTGTATGAGTTCTAGTAGTTTGGGGGTAGAGTCTTTTGGGTCTTCTGCATAGCGTATCATGTCATCTGCAAAGAGAGAGTTTCACTTCCTCTTTGCCAATCTGGATACCTTTTTTCTTTCTGTTGCCTGATTGCTGTTGCTAGGACTTCTAACACTATGTTGAACAGTAGTGGTGAGACTGGGCATCCTTGCCTTGCTCCTGATCTCAGAGGAAAGGCTGTCAGTTTTTCCCCATTGAGAATGATATTCGCTGTGAGTTTTTCATAGATTTTATAAGGTTGAGAAATGTTCCCTCTATCCCTATAGTTTGAAGAGTTTTGATCAGGAACAGCTGTTGTATTCTGTTAAATGGCTTTCTGCATCAATTGAGAGTACCATGTGGTTCTTCTCTATTTTCTTATTGATTTGTTCTATCACGTTGATTGTTTTGCGGGTGTTGAACCACTGTTGCAACACTGGGATAAAACCCACCTGGTCATGGTGGATAATCTTTTTCATGTATTGTTGGATCCTGTTAGCAAGGATCTTGTTGAGAATCTTGGCATCCGTATTCATCTGCGATATTGGTCTGAAGTTCTCCTTTTTGATGGGGTCTTTGTCTGGTTTGGGGAATAGAGTGATGCTGGCTTCATAGAAAGAGTCTGGAAGTTTTCCTTCCATTTGTATTTTTTGAAAGAGCTTCAGGAGAATAGGTGTTATTTCTTCTTTGAATGTTTGGTAGAATTCCCCAGGGAATCCATCTGGGCCTGGACTCTTGTTTTGGGGGAGGTTTTTGATCACTGCTTCAATCTCATTACTAGATATAGGTTTATTCAGATTGTCAATGTTTTCCTGTTTCAGTCTTCGAAGTTTATAGGTTTCTAGGAATGTATCCATCTCTTCTAGGTTGTTAAACATATTGGTGTATAATTGCTGGTAGTAGTTTTTGATGATTATTTCTATTTCCTTGGTGTTAGTCGTGATCTCTCCCCTTACCTTCATGATTTTATTAATTTGGGTCTTCTCTCTTTTCTTTTGGATTAGTTTGGCCAATGGTTTATCGATCTTTTTTTTTTTAAGATTTTATTTATTTGACAGAGAGAAAAACAGCTAGAGAGGGAACACAAGCATGGGGAGTGAGAGAGGGAGAAGCAGGCTTCCCGCCGAGCAGGGAGCCCAATGTGGGACTCGATCCCGGGTCCCTGGGACCACAACCTGAGCTGAAGGCAGTCGCTCAACCAACTGAGCCACCCAGGCGCCCCTCGATATTATTGATTCTTTCAAAGAACCAGCTTCTAGTTCCACTGATGCGTGATACTGTATCTCTAGTTTCTCATTCATTCATCTCTGCTCTAATCCTTATTATTTCCCGCCTTGTGTGAGGGGTTGGTTTAATTTTTTGTTGATTATCCAGTTCTTTAAGGTGTAATGAGAGTTGGTGTATTCGGGATTTTTCAATTTTTTTGAGTGAGGCTTGGATGGCTATGAATTTCCCCCTTAGGACTGCCTTTCCTGTATCCCACAGATTTTGGATCGATGTATCTTTGTTCTCATTGGTTTCCATGAAGTATCTCAGTTATTCTTTGATTTCTTGGTTAATCCACATATTCATGAGCAGGATCGTCTTTAGCTTCCAAGTGTTTGATTTTTTCCTGAACTTTTTGTGGTGGTTGAGTTCCAGTTTCATGGCATTGTGGTCAGAGAATATGCAGGGAATAATTTCAATCTTCTGGTATCGGTTGATCCCTGATTTGTGACCTCTAGTATGTGGTCTATTCTGGAGAAAGTTCCATGTGCACTTGAGAAGAATGAGGATTCTGCTGTTTTAGAGTGGAATGTTCTGAATATATCTATGAGATACATCTGGTCCAATGTGTAATTCAAGGCTCTTGTTTCTTTGTTGATTTTCTGTTTAGATGATCTGTCCATCACTGAGAGTGGTGTGTTAAGATCTCCTACAATTAATGTATTCACATCAATATGATTCTTTATTTTGTTTAACAGTTGGCTTATGTAGTTGGCTGCTCCCATGTTGGGGGCATAAATATTTGCAATTGTTAGATCTTCTAGGTGTATAGACCCTTTGAGAATGATGTAGTGTCCTTCTGTGTCTCTGACTAGTCTTTAGATTAAAATCCAATTTGTGTGATATGAGAATCGCTACCCCAGATTTCTTTGGGGGTCATTTGGGCCTGAGACATGGTCCTCCATCCCTCACTTTCGATCTGGAAGTGTCTTTAGATTCAAGATGAGTCTCTTGTAAACAGCATATGGATGGGTCCTGTCGTTTTATCCAGTCTGCAACACTGTGTCATTTTATTGGAGCATTTAGGCCATTCACATTGAGAGTGATTATTGATAGATACGTTTGTATTGACATCATGTTGCCTATGGATTTTATGTTTCTATAGATTACCTCTGTAAATTTCTATTTTGTGTCACTCTAGGGTTCGAGAACCCCTATAGAACCCCTCTTAGCATTTCTTGTAGTGCTGGCTTGGTGGTTGCATAATCGTTTAGACCTTGGTGGTCTTGGAAGCTCTTTATTTCTCCTTCCATTTTGAAGGTCAATCTTGCTGGATACATTATCCTTGGTTGCATATTTTTATCATATAACTGTTAGCTGTTTGCTCCAAGACTTCCCTTGCTCCTCCTTCCTAATCCATCTGTCTTCTAAATCACTGATATGATCTTCAGCTTCACCTACTCTGGCTGTTAGCATATTTAAATTAGATTGCATCTCATCAATAGCCTTTCTAACTTCAGCTTTCATGTCTGTTACTATGGCTTCCACTTTGAGACTGATGTTCTTTTCTAAATTGACCATTGCTTGGACGATTGCTGCTCTGAATTCCATTTCTGTCATATTGTTTATGTTCATTTCCAGTAATTCTGTGACTGAGGTTGCAGTCTCGGGGTTCTCCTTCTGTTGGATGTTCCTCCTCCTAGTCCTTGTGGTGAAGAGTGGTTGAGGGGGTGTATAGCTAAACATATCAGCCACTATCTAGGTGTATTGGTTGCTAGAAGGTTTTGGAACAACCAGAACTCACCACCGAAAAGGGAGGAGAAAGAAAGAAGAAAACGGAAGAGAGAAAGCAAGAAAAGAAACCTCTTCCAGAGTGGGGCCTGGTGATAGGATTTATATGGTACAAAACTGTTACAGGGTAGAGAAAAGGGCTATCAAAGGTAAATGAAGAGATCAAAAAGCGAAGCCCAACCTATATGACCCCCAAGACCAGTATTTATATAATACAGAAGCAAAGACAATTACACAGAAACACTGACAGACTAGAGTGGGAAGGTGAGGGCAGACACTCCTTGCGGGCAAGGAATGCGTTTCAGACGCTCCCGAGTTTGTCTTGTTATTGTTGTTGGAGGAGCCCACTTTCTAAAGATATAGGGAGATTAGAACTGGTTGTATATAGGGGTAGTGTTGAATAGGGATATGGGATTGACTTGAAGTTTCTAACTGCATGTATATGTAAAAGAGAGAATAAAGGAAAGAGGAGAGAAGAAAGGGAAAAACAGAGAAAAACAGGGAAACAAGAGGCAACAACAAGAGCAGAAAATACAGGAGTGTGTTTGAAAAAATTTTAAGGTAAAAAAAGTGTTATGGGGTGTTGTATTGAGTATCACATTGTGATAAAAAGGGGGTTAAAATTGAAAGAAGAAAAAAGGCATAAGAATGTATTTTAAGTTTAAAATGGAAGTTTTAAAAGTAAAAATAGAAAAAAGTTTAAAAAAGCAAATAAGGTGGGAAACTGTATCAGTAAGGTGTAGGGCTTTTGGTACTTGTAGTCAGTACCAGAAGTTTAATAAATTGCCTTTCCCCCCCATTGGGGTTTTACATTTTGAGTGTTATCCTCCTGAGCTTCTGGCTTGCTTTCTATGGGCGGGGTCTGTGGAGCTGTTTTCAGTCTCTTCTACCTGGGCTGCGTCTCTCCGCCCCCTTGCTAGAGACTGGTCTCAATGGTAACCAGGTTGTCAGGTTACAATTCTCTGGTGGCGGAGCGTTGTTCTTTTACGTCCTTTTTCAGCTGCTGAGGAAGTCAGGTCGGAGCAAGATGTCTGCGCCCAGACCTCCTTCCCAACGAGAGCCTCTACACAGAGAGGGGCTCTTTCCCGCCTCCCGGTTGGCAGCCTGTCACAGCCTGGCACGTGCAGATGCTGGATTGATTTCTGCCCACCCCCCCACCCCCGCTTGTTGCTTCACTCCTGCACTCAAAACCACCTCTTCTTTTGGATCGCGCGGCGACCTTGTCGCTGCCCCGGGACCCACGGCCCCTCCGTTCCCACACAAGTCTGTAAAATCGCCTTCCTGGGGGGTCCATGCCCGGCCCCCAGGGTGGAGAGAAGCAGGAGAGAAAGGCAGCAGAGGCAAGGGGAAAAAATAAAGAAAGAAAAAAAAAAAGAGAGACAGAGAGAGAGAGAGAGAAAGCAGCAGGGAAATAGGATCCACACCTGCCGCTCTCGCTGAGATCCCCTGTGCCATGAAGCCCTGCTTCTTTGGCTTAAGAAGTTGGGGGATAGACTCCACGTCCCCGCCCCTCTAATTTCCCTGGAGCTGCGGGGCACTTCCTCTCCCTGCAGATTCCCGTTTTCCCGCTGTCGGGGTGGAAAAACTGACTTCGCCCCTCACAGGGCACTCTCTGTCCCTGCGGGTCCCGGGTCCCGGGTCCCCGCACCCCGCTCCGGCGGCAGCGAAAAAACAGTTTCCTTGCCCCAGGCTCTGCTGGGTTCCTGGTTCTGCCTCGCCCCAAATCAGACTGGAATCTGCTCTTATTCCCCCAGCACAGAGCACTTTAGTGCTGGGGTATTTGCTTTCAATGGTTCACCTCTGCGGGCTTCCTCCCCCACACCTCTGTCTCTGGGGGTAAGCCTCCGGTCGCTCTCACTTGTTTCTACCTTTTTGCCGATGGTCTTTGTCTCCCATGGTGATCCAGAAGTGTGAAATATCACATTTCAGGCTGATTTAATGGGTGCTCACAGTGGTCCTCTAGTGTTTTGTTTTTTTTTTTTTTTGCCGGAATTGAGCTCACTTCAGGGAGCTCCCCAAAATGCGGTCACCTGGTCTTCCGCCATCTTCTTACCTAGAGTAATACCCTTTAATTCCATCCACATCATGGCAAAATGGTAAGATTTCATTCTTTTTGATGGCTGAGTAATATTCCATTGTATATACATATATACCACCTCCTATTTATCCATTCATCTGTCAATGGACATCTGGGCTCTTTCCATAGTTTGGTTATTGTGGACATTTCTTTTATAAACATTGGGGTGCAGGTGTCCCCTCCAATCACCATGTTTGTATCCTTTGGATAAATAGCTAGTAGTGAAATTGCTGGGTGGTAAGGTAACCCTATTTTTAACTCTTTGAGGAACCTCCATACTGTTTTCCAGAGTGCCTGTACCAGCTTACATTCCCACCAACAGCTTGCATTCCCACCAAGAAAGGGTTGCCCTTTCTCTGCATCCCCACGAACATGTCATTTCCAGACTTCTTGTTAATTTTAGCCATTCTTACTGATGTGAGGTGGTATCTCACTGTGATTTTAATTTGTATTTCCCTGAGGCTGAGAGATGTTGAACATTTTTTCATGTGTCTGTTGGCCATTTGGATGTCTTCTTTGGAGAAATGGGTGGAGCAATGTCTGTTCATGTCTTCCACCCATTTCTTGACTAGATTATTTGGTTTTTTGGGGTGTTGAGTTTGATAAATTTTGTACAGACTTTGGATACTAGTCCTTTATCTGAGAGAGATGTGCAAATATCTTCTCTGATTCTGTCAGTTGTCTTTTGGTCTTGTCAACTGTTTCCTTTGATGTGCAGAAGCTTTTTATCTTGATGAAGTCTCAACAGTTCATTTTTGCTTTTGTTTCTCTTGTCTTTGGAGATGTGTCTAGCAAGAAGTTGCTGTAGCTGAGGCTGAAAAGGGTGCTGCCTGTGTTCTCCTCGATGATTTTGATGGATTCCTGTCTCACTTTAAGGTCTTTCATCCATTTTGAGTTTATTTTCATGGATGGTGTAAGAAAGTGGTCCAGTTTCATTCTTCTGCATGTGGTTGTCCAAATTTTCTAACATCATTTGTTGAAGAGACTATCTTTTTTCCATTGAATATTCTTTCCTGCTTTGTCAAAGATTCATTGACCATAGAGTTGAGGGTCCATTTCTGGGCTCTCTATTGTGTTCCATTGATCTATATATCTGTTTTTGTGACTGTACCATGCTATCCTGATGATTACAGCTTTGTAATACACCATGAAGTCCAGAATTGTGATACCATAGCTTTGGTTTTCTTTTTCAACATTCCTTTGGTTATTGGGGGTCTTTTCTGATTTCATACAAATTTTATGATTATTTGTTTCAGCTCTGTGGAAAATGCTGATGGTATTTTGGTAGAGATTGCATTGAATGTGTAGATTGCTTTGGGTAGCATAGATATTTAACAATATTTGTTCTTCTGGTTCATGAGAATGGAATGTTTTTCCATTTCTTTGTGTCTTCTCATTTTTTTTTAAGTGTCCTATAGTTTTCAGAGTACAGTTCCTTTACCTCTTTGGTGAGGTTTATTCCTCGGTATCCTATGGTTTTGGGTGCAGTTGTAAATGGGATCAATTCCTTGACCTGTCTTTCCTGTGCTTTATTCTTAGTGTATAGAAATGCAACTGACTTATGTGCATTGATTTTTATATCCTGCAACTTAATGCATGCATTTTCTTTTTTTTTTTTTGAAGATGAACATAATATACTTTTATTAGAAACTGATAAACTATGAATAGAAGTGTAAAAAACATAATGAATTGATTTTATGTGAGATATACCCACATATCTGTATTTACAGAACCCTATATTCTAAAAAGACAAAACACATGATTTAAGACATCTGGAAGAGAACATATAGAACATGTATAAAATTTTTTATCAGGTACTAGGTCTCAAAGAATTTTTTTTTAATTATCATGTTGGACCCCATTTTGTAACTAAATGAAATATAATTTCCTTACAGTTATGAGTGTTTATATGATTGAGTTCTCGCAAATAAAATGGAGTACAAGTGACAAGCAAACTTCTGTATCCCTCATTACAAGGGAGTTATTTGCCTTAGATTTGCTTGCTTTCTTCTTTTCTGTAAGGGGGATTTCAGATAGGCATCAACTAGCTTTCTAGCACCCAGGAGAAAGCAGAGCAACTAAAGAAGAGCCTGGTTACCTGAACAACCTTGTGGAGCAGAGCTGTCCTACTGGTCTGGACCAGAAGACTGGTAAGTGCATAAGTGAGACAGAAACGCAATCTCTATCTTTGTTACAGCAACTTAGAATTGATATTTAAAAGTATGTTCCAAAGGATTTAAAACCTCTGGGCAGCCACAGCCCTCTCCCAGTGAATGCAGTCATGTCTGTATAGGATTTCAATCACTTTGGTGTTATAAAATATCTCATGGTCTCTCATTAATATATGCAACTCTGTTTCCACCAAGCTGATGTCAGGACTATCTAAAGCCCTTTATTTATACTACATTGTTCTCTATTTTCAGCTTTCCCACAATTCAAGATTGCACTCAAATGTTTAATGAGAAAACTGTTGTTTCAAACAAAGGCTAACATTTTGCATATCATAAAAATTATGTGGATATATACAATAAAACTGCTAAAAAGATTAGATTCTACAAAGCATTTAGATTAGTAGACAGTTTTGTGCATTCCTACCTTAAATAAAAACTCGTAAGTTTAAGAGTTTTCTTCTGAGTAGAGAGATAATGATCTACAACTTAGGCTTATAAAAAAGTATTTGCTGCAGTCATGGGGATATAACAGTACAGCATAGTGACTATAGTTAGTTATACTGTACTGCATACTTGAAAGTTGCTATCAAGTGTATCCTAAAAGTCTTCATCACAAGAAAAAGAACTGTAACTGTGTATGGTGAAAGATATGACTGTGATCATTTCACAATATTTACAAACATCGAATCATGATGCTGTACACTTGAAGTCAATACAATGTTATATGTCAACTATGCCTCAATTTTTTTTTAAAAAAGTTGAACACACACTTCAGCAAATATGTGATTTCTGAGCATCAACTTATGTGTTTGGCAGTGTGCTTTGTATCACATGCCTGGATTTAATAATAATCTCCATGTGTTTAACTGATTTTGTAGTTTTCCATTTTGTCTTTAAAAGAAAACATTCCTGGGGCGCCTGGGTAGCTCAGTTGGTTGGGCGACTGCCTTCGGCTCAGGTCATGATCCTGGAGTCCTGGGATCGAGCCCCACATTGGGATTGCTGCTTGGCGGGAGGCCTGCTTCTCCCTCTCTCACTCCCCCTGCTTGTGTTCCCTCTCTGGCTGTGTTTCTCTCTTTAAACACAGCTTCTTCACTTGATCAATCCCAGTTTCACTCTACCTCCTACAAGTCAATAACCACAGGCATTTTCTTCTAATAACCCTCGGGTTTTCCTTTGATTTCCAAGTAATTATAGCCATGAGGCAGATCGTATAAAGAAAAATTCCAAGTTAATTCTTTTCCCTTTTTCTGTTCTGTTACCTTACTCATCCTTGGCCAGAGTTTGTCAATTCTGACATCCCATTAGAATCAACTTTGAAGACGGTTTTAGTTGTGATTCAGAAAGAGCTTGGAAGTAGCCACAGTACGCTCTGAAAGCCAACAGCTCTTCTAAGGTGAATCCGGGAACTAATGCATGCATTTTCTTAATTTCACCAAGGACCAGAACTCTGTTTCCAGGAAAAAAGAAATGTACCATTTATATTCTCAAAGACAGCATAAAAATTATAGTCTCCCACATCCTCTCCAATCTTTGTAGCATACTTCTTTCTAATTACAACTAAACTGATATATGTAAAATTGTATTTCAGTGTGTTAATTTCCATTTCTTGGATTCTACTCTATATACTCATTGGCAAATCAGGCTTTCTCTTATCTATACTGCCAATTCCTATCGTTTGCCTATTGTTCCATTTGATTCCCTGCCTTTTTCTCTTTGCTTTTTAAAGAATTCATTTTATATTCTAGAAATTGAGCCCTTCCTGATCTTATAAAATTCATATGTTGTCTCCTGAGGAGTCATTTATCACTTTACTTAGTCAATGGCATCCTTTATAACTGACCATTTCCCATCTTAGAATTTGTGCTTTGAGAGTCTCATTTAAAAGTCTTTCCCCTCCCCTAAATTACAAAATATCCCCTACATTTTTCTCCTATAAGTGATATTTAAGCTTTCATAATAGTCTTTAATCCATCTAATCTACTTTGGATTGGTAAAATTGGGATCAGCTTTATTTTTTTTTCCATATGGGAAGTCAGAATTTTCTCATACCATATACAAACTGTCCCTTCCCCTTGCTTTCTGATCATTTTTATTTTCATCATATTCCCAAAATACAAACAGACTTCACAGCAGAGGGGAGAGGTAGCAGCTGATGCTGGTAGAAGGTTTTCACCAACACACTAGCCATGGTTATTGAATCATATATAAAGGAAATTAATTATCCAATGTTTCCCTCTCATTGTTTGGGACTCATCCTTCACTTAAATCGTACGAATTACATTTTATCTTGTAGTGTTTAATTCATAGCTACCTGCTCCACTCCTCAAATTCACTCATCTTTTCAAATGTCCTAACATCTTCTTTGTAACTTTAGAAAAACACTGGTCTGCCCAGACTCTACTTTAGGGCTTCCTAAAACCCTATTCGAGAGCATGGCACTAACTTGCTCTGCCTGTGCAAAATATCAGTCTTCCTCAGCTAAATTGTGAGACTCTCTTAAGAAGAGCTGCATGAAGTGACAGTCAAAAACATTACACAGCATGCATAATAATAATATATGGGTAATCAAATCTTATGCTTCAAGAAATAAAGTAATTACTGCAGGGTTTAGGAACCAGAGCCTACCTCTTCCATAAACAGCACTGTCCAAATCACTGGCAGCTTTGCGTATAAGTGTGTGTGTGTGTCTGTGTGTGTGTGTGTGTGTGTGTGTAAATATGAGTGTTTATATGTGTTTATGTGAAGGAGAAAGACAAGTCATGTATATTAACAGAGGCCTCAGAGTGAGACTTTCTCCCTTCTTTCTCTTAAACTTCTGGTATTAGCCAGTAGAAGAAATCAGAGCCTAGAACACATAGGGGTTATATTCCACATGACTGTACTAAATCTCAGATTTTCACTGTTCATCCATGCTGCATTGCTCACTAGAGAATAATCTCCCCTGAAGCCGTGCACAGGTATAAAATGCCAACCAGCATCCACAAAAGATATTGCTTCTAGAATTCCTCTTGCAAAACAGTTATTTCTCTCTCTTGTGGTTTAGGTAAGTTTAACAGGTTGGAAGCATTTTCAACTAACATTTTCAACTGTATCACCACTGCATAAAATACTGTAAAAAGCAAACAAAAGCCATTTTTCCAGTATTTTTCCCATAATGCAAACCTACATCATTTAAGGCTAATTCAGCTATGTATAAGAATCACTTCACTGACAAAAGCCCTTTCTGGTAGAGTTATTATTCTGAATTCTAATCCTAACATTGTCAATCCCTTTCACCATCATAGTTTGGCTAGTAATAACCCATCCAAAAACAGATATGAAGACCTTTGACCTAATTTCAAAAAATTTAATGAAAATCGAATTTACTTAATAAAAGGTTATAGAACAGCTTAAAACAAATTAGTTTGCTTTGGGATTGTATGAACTCTGTGTCCATTGATATATATCTTTCCCACCAGTTTATAAACTCCGTGAAGGAAGGAATATGCTTTTTTCACCTTCACATATTCAGGTCCTGACATGTCACAAAAAAATAATAAATTAAACTTTTATTCAATCTGGCAATTAATATTGATCAGAAGTTCTGATTGGCAGTTTTCTATTTTATTAATGATAAAAATATGGGACTAAAATTTAACTATGACTTTATAAAGACAGTCTGAGAAATAGAGACCACACTAGAGGAGGATTTTTTTCAATTGAAAATCACGCAATTATATTAATCACTGCATCACCCCAATTTTGGATTTCTCCAATGTGAGAGTGAATGTTGAATAGCATAAGAACATCAGAAGGATTTAAGCATAAAACTATCAGGGGTGCCTGGGTGGCTCAGTCGTTAAGCATCTGCCTTTGGCTCAGATCATGATCAACTCCCGGGATCCAGATTGAGCCCCACATTGGGCTTCCTGCTCAGTGGAGGGCCTGCTTCTCCCTCTCTCACTCCCTCTGCTCATGTTTCTTCTCTAGCTGTGTTTCTCTCTGTCAAATAAATAAATAAATAAAATCTTAAAAAAAAAAAAAGAATAAAACTGTCATAAACATGGCTCCTGAAATAGGGGGGTTATTTTCTTGGTAATTCATGTTTAATATAGTTATGAGGATATGGGTAGAAATTGTGAGGTTATAATACAATAAGAAAATAATATGCAATCCTGGGCAGAACTAATGGCACCCAGAAATACTTCACCAGGAATTAAATCTCTTTTCTACCATCACCAATTATGCTGCTAGACTTTTTAATTGCTATCAAAGAGCCAGAAATACTCAGGGAAATGTGAAAGTACATGGCAGCCCAAGTGAAATAGAAATTATAAAAGAAAATGATAGGATCAATTTCATAAATAATTCAGGAAGGAATGTGGCATAATATATAGAAAAATAACTCCATTTCATGGAAGATAATCTCATAGATAGGAATCCAGGTTTATCTAATTAGCTAGCATTCTCAGATAATTTGATAGATAGATGATAGATAGACTGATAATAGATAATCATGTTCTTTTTTTTTTTTTTTAAGATTTCATTCATTCATTTGACAGAGAGAAACACAGCCAGTGAGGGAACACAAGCAGGAGGAGCAAGAGAGGGAGAAGTAGGCTGCCCACCGAGCAGGGAGCCTGATGCAGGGCTCCATCCTGGGACTCCAGGATCATGATCTGAGCTTAATGGAAGCTCAAAGGTAGACGCTTAATGACTGAGCCAACCAGGTGCCACAATAATCATGTTCTTGAAGATATGATATTCTTGAATCTTTTTCCTTATTCCTGTTCTACAGTTCCAGTTCAGTCAAGGTTAGGAGAGTAGAATTCATGCGGGGGGGGCGGGGGGACAATATTAATTTACCAATCTCAGTTTCCAGGCACTAAAAAATGTCAAAAGCAGTAAGAAAATAGCTAGAACATGATTATTTTGGAAGCAGTTTTCCTTACAAACTCTCCAAAAAAGGAACACAATAATTGACACATGGAAGCAGGTCAACAGACATTTATTAAAACATAAGATCAGGGACGCCTGAGTGGCACAGATGGTTGGACATCTGCTTTTGGCTCAGGTCATGGTTCCAGGGTCCTGGGATCAAGCTCTACATTGGGTTCCCTCTCTCCCTCTGCTGTTCCCTCTGCTTATGTTCTCTCACTCTCTCTGTCAAATAAATAAATAAAATTATATATATATATATATATACATATATATATATATATATATATATATATAAAATCAAAGTTGGTGAAAGCTCTTATCTGTTAGCAGTGTGTCCTCCCTTTTCTTGGGACTTCTAAAAATTATATTTTGTTTGCCAAATAGAAAACAAAGTCAGGTGGAGGCACACATAAGAGGTTGGGGATCCCTGTCTCCAAACCATCACTACTTTCTACCTTTTCCTACTTCTGTCAGCAAATTCCATCTTAAAAGAGCTTCCTCCAGGCTCAGACTTTTTAATATTTAGACTTCATCAGTAACATAATGGCATTTACTCTCCCTCAAATTTTTCTTATCAGTATTTTCAGGGGAAAAAAAGTTGTCTTTGAGATGACTATTTTAAGACATGGACCATTCGTCCCACATCTTGTTCTCTCTATTCTAGGAACTCAGAACTCAATCTGTGGCCAAGAATCTGTGGCCAGTCTGTACCCTAAAGGCCTAATTGAAGATAGTGCTACACAAACATATTCTTATGTTGGTGAATAAGTAAAGCATTTATAACCAGTGAATGGGTGGATCTACTTAAGTTTTCAAACTCATCCTTACAAGGAGACAGAGACTGTATTTTCTTTATAAATGGAACCAGAATGCTCCTGACTCAGGAATTTTGTACAGCTTCCTCATGGGATAGGCAGTATAGCCAATATTATTTGGATGCTTAGGACATTGCAGTGATTTGTGAAACTGCAGGGAAAAATTGGGACAGTTTTTGAAAGTCTGGGATATATGATCTTTGTAGCTATGGGAAATGGCAAAGTTAGAAGCCATGGCAGGGAGAAGCAAAAGGAAAAAGGAAATTCAAGAGTCAGACAAACTGACTAAAATGATATTATTTTAATTCAAAAGCTTTGGAATATCAGTATTTAGATACAGAAAGGCTTCTAAGATACTGAAAATGTGTTACCTTGGGAAACCTGCAATTAACCAAATCAATTACTAAAATATCTCATGTGCCACAAATGGGCAGAGGGATTTTTATCCAGGAACACTAACATAATTTTAGGGATGAAGCATTTGTCTAACTAATCCACTAAAGCAAGGCTGTGTCACCTAGAGAAGAGAAAAAAAATGGCTAATGACAGAAAATGTAAACTAACTAAGACAAGGCTTAAAATGGAGTTTGTACACTCTCAAACCAAATACACCTTTTCTCCCTGCCCTTTCACCCTGCAAAAAAATGAACAAATAGAAAAAAATAGATTGTTTAAGAAGAAACCCTAGCAGGCTTGCTTGTGTGCGAGCAGCCAGGGAGCTACTGGTCATCAATGTCATTTCAGTCATTCCACCAATGCGTGATTCCTCTGCCTCACACTAATTTCAGTCACCACTTAGTCTGCTCATTCAGGCATCCTCCTTCCATACATGAATCCTTCCTTATTACAAGGTCACTTTCACCTTACGTTTCTGCCTTCTCTTTGGATATGAAATATCCAGGTGTTCTGGATTATTAAAACATGCACACCACTAACCCTGCTTGGGAAAAGATTATATTCATTTTTCATGGAGTTTTACATATCATAATAAGCTACTTGTGTGATGATCCATTTTCGTTTTTAATTAGGATGTCCTCCAAATTCTCTTTTTGCTCCTGCAGACAAAAAAAAATTAATCAAGAAATATCTGTGAGCTCAGAAACAATTAAAATGCAATTCTTGTAAGGGTGTTATCAAATCAAAAGAATCTGGAATTAGTTGTTTGCTGTTATCATAATCAAAGCCAAACTTTCACTCTAAATGTAAAACATGTCTAGATAAGCCTTATTACATAGTTAAAATAGTGTTTTTAAGAAAGAAAATCGATCCCTGAATCTGGTTATGGGTATCTAGTATCAACATAACAGGGTGTCTATTATCAACGAGTGATTATGATAAGTGCTGTCTTGGAAAGGACCAAATCCTGAAAAGTAATTGGATTTGCTAAATCCAGACTTGCTTCGGCTTTGGTTCTGGCACCTGCAACAAAAGAGGACAGCTGTTCTGGACACCCACCAAGAAATACTATTAAGCTCATTAACACAAAACTTTTGGCTATGATCAAGTGAAGTATCAGTTTATACCATAATACGTCTTCTATCAAGGGACTCACTCGGGCTTGCCCTGCTACTCTGAGAGGTTGTGGGGTGGGATTTGATAAGCCTACAAAATCTTTTCTGTCTTTATCAGCTATGAGTTTTATTTATGATGGAAGGGTAATGGCATGATAATGATAATAATAATAATACCTCGGATGGATAAACACCTCAATCCTAAGGAGTTCAAAAGGCTCTGCTGATATTTATCTAATTAATCTTCACCACATACTTGTGAGTCAGCATGATGTGGCATTATCCCTGGTTTACAAATAAGGAAAACAGGGTAAAAGTGACTAGCCTGACCTCACTAAGTAAACCACTTTGGAGAAAATAATATAGCCAAGACTTCTTATCACTCAATGCAATGTGATTAAAATAGCAATTGTTAAAATTTTTAGATTTCTGGTAATAACCATATATGTAACTGTGAAATATTACTACTTGGTAATTGCATGAGATTGCTTAGGGAGCATGAATCAGTTAGAATCAACTAATAGACAAGATAATGGGGGATATGGATGTATTATATCCTCAGGTGATCTATAAATCCCTTTTTATCCACATAGGTTGGGCATTGTTTCTTGATGAAAATCCAACTGAATTAAAAGGGGGGAAATGCAGCAATAACCTAGGAAAGCTTTTGACCATTATTCTAAAAGATCTGAGAGACAACAAATAAATCAATACAAGTAACCCCAGTGTTTTTCAAAAGTTCACATTATGCCACTTTACTTTTATGAAAGACCTAACATTAGTACCCATTTTCTCTGACTGAAAGATATCCAAAGAGGATTTTCACTTCTAGGGAAAAAAGGTGGAAAGCAAAGTAGCATTCATCATTTGTTTTGGAGAAACCACTTACAGAGGCCGTGCACACTCACCAAGCTCCTTCCCTGGCAACTACACTCAGGATCTCAGCGTCCAGCCACCATCACTTTAACCTATGTCTATAAGCATCTGGGTTTTCTCTTGATTTATTTCGTGCATCCATTAGCAAGATGTGTCATAAGGTATCAGAAAAGCCTAAAAGAAGTTTTTATTTGGGGATGGGAGGAGTTGAGAAAGTTCAAAAGAATTGCCATATAAATTAATGTTAATTGCTTCTTCACTTTATGCCACCTTAACTTACAAAAGATTTCAAATGAAAGTTCTATGTTCAGATAGCAGGGAGAAACCTGTATATTCTATGATCTGTTTTATGTTTATTGTTTAAACCTCAGAAATTTACCACTTTATGTAAAGTAAAATAATGATTTTGTTCACATTACCAAAACATTATCATAAATAAAACAACCTAGCATGTGCTGAGTCTGAGATTTTTTTTTAATCTCAACTTAAAGAAAAGTGACCATATAGACTGAGCTCTGAAAATCGGATACAGAAAGTTTGAGAGCCTCCATTCTATGAATCAACCTTTCCTCATCTTTGTAGGGTTAACTGTGATTCAGTAACAGCCACTGGAGCTAATCCACTGGACATTCAACATGATACTTACAGCCAGTTAAACAACTGAAAGTTGACCAGTTGCAAACTATAAGAAACCTATGCATATCTTCTGAAGCTATTTTTCCTCTTTTTGCAGCAATGAGGAGATGTCAGTTTTTGCCCTCTTGCAGTCATCACCTCTATCTAACAATACCATAAATAAGCAGAAAGAGCAGAATTGGGTTGAAGTTCAGGAGGATTTTCTTTACAGTCCAGAGGCCATATGGTCTACAATTTGACTTTGTTGGAAGATTCTGTTCTTGAAACAGATAGTGAATAAAATATAGAATGAACAGAAAGTAGACATATTTTTGTAATAAAAGATGTTATATCTACCAAAGATCCAGTAACTGATTCATGTTAGGGGATTATTTTTTAGTTTTGATACTCAGAACTCTGGGGGTCCAAACTGTCTGCTCCAGGTGTCATTTAATCACAGAATAAGACTCTAAAAAATATAATTATTAGTTAAATGTTGCTCCTTTTTCAATTCTAATACCATGAAAATATATATCACTTTTTATATACCAGGCATTACATTAGGCACTTTCACAATTATGCAATTGTCTCCCCAAATAGGCAGCTCATTTTGAAAAAAAAAAAACCTTTATTTAAGGTAATTTAGGGATGTTACCTGAGTTTCATTTATGAACCCTAACAATTATACACGAGAGACAAATGACATGCAATCTCATAAAGTCATAACTAAGTTCCAGAAAAGGAGTTCAAATAATAACTTAATTCCTGTATACTCTATTCCTTTTAAAATAGACATTTTGTTCAATAAGTTTGGGGTTAGCTTAACTACAGGGAACAAACTGAGGGTTGCTGGAGGTGAGGTGGGTGGCAGGATGGGGTAACCAGGTGATAGGCATTAAGAAGGGCACTTGATGGAGTGAGCACTGGGTGTTATATGCAGCTAATGAATTACTAAATTCTACCCCTGAGACTAATAATACACTATATGTTAAACTAATTTTAAACGAAATAAAATTGTAAAAAAAAAAAAAATAAGTGTGGCATTAGGAGAACAAAGGTGATGACATTTGCTCCAGATCCATCTCCATGGCCATTAGAATACCACCGAAGCTCCTCATGCTTCCGCCTCTCCCCAGTAAGTGCCCAGAAAATGTAACTGCTTCCTACATCTGACCTCTGGAGGAAGCTGGCAAATTGGAAAAAAAAAAAATGGGTCACCACAATAAATGAAAAGAACTAAAATGAAGGAAGGAAAAGAAGACCAGAGGAAGCAATGAGCAATGTTGATGTTCTGTATCATTTTAAACCACTGTTAATGGACAACCCTTTCAGAAATAGTCTTTGAAAAACCCAAGGCAAAAATGTTTGAATGGCAGAAAATGGAAGTTCTATATTTAAATTCAACACACAATATTCAAAGTTTCGTGTGCATGCTTATTTTATTAATACACAAGCAATACAAGCAATTTCAAATGCAAACTTCAAAACATTTTGCATTCTACTAATGAAATACTTGAAAAGCATATGGATTTCACAATCACATTGAATTTAAAAAGATAAATGTGGTGTTTAATTAGAAATATGATCTGCTTTTATATAATTATAGAACTACTATATAGAACCACTAAATATTGCCATTATAATTCACACAGAAATATTAACAACTGAATAAATTCTGTGTTTACAAATCAGATTGATGCTCTAATATCATTGCAATGTCTTGGTCTGTTTTGGGGAGATTCATGGGTGACATTATAGGATTTTATGTGGTGCTTAATATCTCTATGAACTAACTAATTGTGCAACCCTAGAGCACAGTCAACCCTCCACAGTATGTCTAATGTAAACCCTTCAGGAAAAAAAATAAAGACTTCAGTTTTAATAGATACCTAAGTGCTAATAATGGTTCCAACAGAAATATTAGAACTAAATCATTATAAGATTTTTTAATGTGACCTTGATAATGGATTATCAGTCTATGCATTTTTTAAACATCATCTAAATGGTATCCTAACAAAATACCATAGACTACATAATTTAAGCAACACAAATTCATTTTCTCATAGTTTGGAGGTTGGATATTGAATTAGAATACCAACAGGGTCAGTTTCTGGTGAGAACCCTCTTCTTAGTTTCTTAGTCCACCTTCTCATTGTGTCCTAATATGGTGAGGAGAGAGAGAAAGCTCTCTGGTATTGCTTCCTATAAGGGCACTAATCCTCTCATAAGGGTCTACCATCATGACTTCATCTAAACCTAATTATCTTCCAAAAGTCCCATCTCCATATACCAACACATTGAGGATTAGAACTTTAACATCTGAATTTGAAGGGGACACAATTCAGTCCATAGCTGAGACCTGAGAGCAATAAGTTAAGCTCAGGTAGAGCAAAAATTTCCCAGTGAAAGGGCATAGTAAGTGCTTATGCTATAAAGCAAGAACCAGCTTAGAGTGAAGAATGAGAAGGCCAGTATAGCCAAAACAGGATGAACCAGTGAGAGAGGGGTATAAATGAGGTTGGAGAGACAGATAGGACCCAGATCATATAAGGCATTACTAGAGCAATAAGGAATTTAGAGATTATTCTGAATATAATGTTAAGACATAGAAGGGCTTTGAGAGATACTTACCTGATATAATTTATGTTTAAGAGAAAATCACTCTGCCTGCTCTGTGGAGATTGGACTGAAGGAACAAAAATAAAAGCACCATGGATTAGATGCTCTTGGAAAAAGTCCAAGTGGGAAATAATGGTTTTAGTGTAAAGAACTGTGGAAATGTGAAAAGGTGGCTGGCAGTCAGCACAAACCTTGAAGGTAGAGCCATCAGGACTTGTTCATTAGGTATCTAAAGGAAAATGAGGGGGGGGAAAAGGATAGGGGGGAAGGAAAATCTTCTAAATTTTGACTTCAGCGACTACACAAATGATGGTACCATTTACCAAGATTCAAGAAAAGGTTAGACACAGAAAAAGCCAAAGGAAAAGCTAAAGATGGATATATACTTTGGAAGTCATTAGCGGAGACATAGTATTTAAAGCTACAGAATTGAATGAGATGACCTAGGAGAGTCTGGTAAAAGACCTATAGCTGAATTCTGGTACTGTACATTTAAAGACTGGTGACAGGGGAAGAAATCACCAAAGAGGCTGAGGAAAGAATGGCAGAGCTGAAAAAGAAAATTTAGAGAGTGTGGTTCCATGCCTTCAGTAGAAGAACTGTATTTGACCACATCATATTCTGCAGAGAGCTTAAGTAGAAGAGGACAGAGACTACTAGGTCACTGGACTTGACAAGATGGAGGTCAATAGTTATGTTCAGTTTTAGTGAATACAAAAGAATAATTGGAATGGGGTAGAGAGATGACTAGAAATTAGAAAGTGAAGAAAGCAAGTAGAGACAATTCCATCAGGACTTTTGCTCTAAAAGAGATCAGAGACACATGGCAGCCACTGAAGAACACTGGGTCAAGGAGGGTTTTCTTTATGGAAGATAATAGCCAGTCTATGTGCTGATGAGAATTATTCAGGAAAGGAGAAATTGATTAAGGCAGGAGAGGAAAAGGGAGAATAACTACCAAAGCAGAGACTTAAGTAGACAAGGGTGATGAAATCCTATAACTAAGCAGAGAGGTTGGCCCATGCAATAACAAGAAGAATTTACTGAATTTGATATGAGGAAACTCAAGGTGTGGGTTCATAATTAGGTATATTTTGGAAATTTGTTGGAGAATATATGGGGTAGTTCTGAATAAGGAGAAAAGGGATTGGAAATTTAAAGAGAGGAAACAAATATGAGGTAATTATCACAGTGAATTTTATGGTACAATAAAAGTGAGTTTCTCTTGGAACCAAATTCTCATCTGCAACATTGTTTGCATGGATAATTATTTCAAATAGCGCCATTTATAATAAAGCCTAAAATTTCCAGGAAATATAATCCTGGTATTACTCAAATAAGTGGAGTATTCCCGTCTCACAAAACTAATAATACTATGCTAATGAATAATACTATGCTAATAATACTTTGCTAACAAAGGCCATGTTGCTCATTACATCCTATTAAGAAAGACATTTTTATATCTAATACCCTCTCTTTTTATTAAGGAACTAAAAACTAAAACCCTTTTAAGCCATGATAACTTTTTATTTTGAATGAGGATATTTCTGTTTTTCCAAGCAACAGGCAGTTCCTTCATAGAAGATAAGGTTGGTAATGAAAGGTCTCACTGTATCCTAATATGATCACATGAAAGAACTTGGACGGAAAGGGACAGGTGCCACCTTTATCTCTGAGGACAAACATTTAAAGATCAGCAAAGGGCATCAACTACAAGTTAGAGGATGACCAGGCTAACACCTCTGCTGAACCTGGTAAGAATTACTAACCTGGTGTTTTCCCTTTCCCTAGAAACAGAGAACACTGAGGATTATCAGAGTAGCACTCCTCTGTTGAATCTAGAGAATGTGACTCCAATAGTACTAGTGATGGTGATAGTAGTAACAGTAACTGTAGTAGCAGAGATAGCAAAAACACTTACCAAATAATAAATACTTTCTATGTGCCAGACATTGTGTTGGGGATCCTATCAGGATTACAGAAGTACAATAACTTCCAAGGATCTCACTAATAAAGAGCAAGATCTGGATTGGATACCCATCAATCTAAGTCCAAAATATTCTTTTGGCTATGTAAATAATGGTCTAGAGAAAATATTAAAATTTGACATACCTAAGAAAGTCACAGAAATAATGAGTGAAGCAGACTGCACATAATTTCTAATGCATATGTTGTATAAGTGATGGAAGTTCTGATAAATCAAAGGGGGTGGTTATTATTCAATTCCACTCAAATGTTATCATTTTAAAATGTGAGCCCAATATGACTAAACATACCAATTTTTCAAGAAAAACAAAAAATTTATAGTATTATGTGAATTTGTCTAATGTCTGTAATATTGGATTAATTTTTTTTTTAAAGATTTTATTTATTTGACAGAGAGAAACACAGCCAGAGAGGGAACACAAGCAGGGGGAGTGAGAGAGGGAGAAGCAGGCCTCCCGCCGAGCAGGCAGCCCGATGTGGGACTCCATCCCGGGTCTCCAGGATCATGACCTGAGCCGAAGGCAGTGGCTTAACCAACTGAGCCACCCAGGCGTCCCTGGATTAATTTTTTTAATGAATATATAATACCTGTGAGTCAAACAAAACATCTCTGGAACAAGATTCTTCTGAGTCAAAAGACTTTGTTCTTCTAGGTGTCAGTCT
The DNA here is from genome assembly GCA_004023965.1 of Spilogale gracilis. Lineage (NCBI taxonomy): Eukaryota > Metazoa > Chordata > Mammalia > Carnivora > Mephitidae > Spilogale > Spilogale gracilis. The sequence goes on along the minus strand of PITA01002592.1, from coordinate 39,396 downwards.
ATTCTTGATTAGCTTGGTAAAATTATAAACCTAAAGCAAGAATCTTGCAAATCTACTTGTATGCACACCAATGGAATAAAGGCAAAAGGAAAGAGGACTGGCAGGAAGCATCCATGTTAGACCTGGAGTAAAAGGAAAAACACTGATTAGACCTCAGCAGGTGGCCAACATTATAGTCAACCAGCATCAATATCAACAAACTTAGTGAAAAACAGACAATATCAGTTTAGCACTAATGAGACTGGAGCATAGTGAACACTGGAGCAGTAATTTTGGGAGTTGGAAGACTTTTCATATCTGTCACTAAAGGATATTGCCCATGAGAAGGGAAAAAGTTTCAAGAGTAGATCAGATCACATGAGGATTTGGCAGCTTTGAATATGGCCTGAGAAATTAGTAGTAGGAATTGACAGCTGGGTTGTTGCCTTTTGAGTTAAAACAATCAGGATGAGAAGATCCTGGAGCAGCTGCCATTTGGAAACTTTCATTAAGCAACCTTACATAGGGAGAAATCCTAGGCTTTGAAAATATCAGCTAATCAGTGCTAACTTAGAGGGTTAGGAACAAATGTGTGCAAAGCTCCTTGAATGGAGCTTGAATAGGCTAGCGCTTGACCAGAAATCAGTAAGTGGTGTAAGACAGGGCACAGACAAAAAAGAAAGGAGACCATCCCGAGAAAGAAGAAAGAGAGAAAAATTTCTCTTCTGACTCCTAGCTCAAGCCATGAAATGATAAAGTCCTATTTATAAGCATAAAAAAAGTCTAAGCATCATTATAAGGAAAGCAAAAAATTAGTTAATTAAAATGTTAACAGCGGTTACTACAAATTGCCTATTAACTGCCCTTAGCTAAAATCAGTGGGCACTTTCAGAAAAAAATAAGACAAGAGACAGATACATTTTAAGGGGGCAAGGTGGTCAAGAGGCAAGGTTTTCCCTCCAGGAGTAGAAGATCTTAACCATTCTAGTTATACTATGAAGACCCTAGGAATTTGGGCTCAATGAAGGGATACAGAGAGGTTGAAAAAAATGAAAGAACTTCATGGACAACTTTTCATATGGATAATATTGTCCAAGAATAGTCCAAATAATTGCTTTCAATAGCCGTACTCAGTAGAGCAAAGAATGCAGGAATTACCCAGAAACATTTCATTGTTTTCAAGACTCTATGTCTAACAGACATACTGATATCTAATAGAGCTAGCCCTAGGCTAAATATGAGATACCTGGTTCTAGTCCTTAGTGCCCACTCACTAGTCTAGTGGCCTCAGACAATAGGCTTAACCGCTTGATCCTCAACATTTTTTCTTAAAAAGGGAGATAATTATACCTCCCCGTCTTTCTCATACAGTTGTTAACGAGGATTTTGTTAAAAAAAATCAATTCAATAACTCAGAAAACATAAAATCCTGGACAGGATCATCATTTAACAGTTATGTTCCTTTAAAATCAATCTTCTTTGGTACTATCACTCAAACTTCATACATTCAAGGATTGCTTTGTCTAGAGAAAAAAAGCATCTTGAACAGACCTATTCACATTTTTAGCTCCAACTATTCACTTATGAATTCTTCATGCTAGCAAACAAAGTGTTTTAACTAAGGCTTTTGCTTGCTCTGACTTCAGAGAAAAAAAGTCCTTTAAGAGTCAACTCAGGTTTGTCTGCCTTCTCAGATAAACCCAGCCCATAATGATCTCCTTTCTTGTGAACTCCAACATCCTTTCCTATGGATATCATCAACTTAGTAACTGATGGTAGTCAAGGTTTTTACCATTGTTTTAGTGCTGCTGTACCCCTTTATCTCATAAGGAATTTAAATCTTCCCCTGCTTATGCATGGTCTCCCCAACTCTTACCATAAATGGGGGGTAGCAGGGACTAAGGCTTTGCAGGGTAGAAGACTCTGTTAAACAACTGAATCGATTTTCCTGCTGCAGCTGTGATCAGGACACTGCTGTAAATCTGCCTGCCCTGCAAGGCACCCAGCCTTACAGTCACAACCCACAGCGACTCAGCTTGACCTTCTGAGTGGAAAAAAAAAAAATCAGTCAAAGTACATTCTGACTTGGGCTTATACCAGGACTCATTCACTCTTCATGGCCCTACCTGTGTTATAGCCACAGTTCATAATATAGGGTTATCCATGATCCCTGAGCTTGCTTGCACTACTAACTTCCTTACTTCCACCCTCCAGGGAGGAGCTCTCAAGACAGGAAGTCTGGTCTGAGCAATAAATACTGCCATGAAATTCAACTTTTCTTTCTTTTTTTTTTTTAAGATTTTATTTATTTATTTGACAGAGAGAGAGAGATCATAAGTAGGCAGAGAGGCAGGCAGCAAGAGAGAGGAGGAAGCAGGCTCCCAGGACCCTGAGCTGAAGTCAGAAGCTTTAACCCACTGAGCCACCCAGGTGTCCAAAATTCAACTTTTCTTCCCATCTCTCCCAATATCTGGTTGACACCGATGAAGAAATAACTTTTGTCTTCTCTTTTCTCCTCTATGAGTAGGAAAAGTAGAGCAGAGACAAGTGGGCAGCTAAGGTATCTAATGAGACTAAGCAGGTTAAGGCTGACGTCCACAGCCCTGAGATGTCCAATACCATTACCTACTAGCCACATGGGGCTATTAAGCACTGGAAACTTTAGTGACTAGTGCAACTAAAAACTGAACTTTTAATTTTAATTTTAATTCATTTAAGTGTATAAACTGAATCAGAGTAAAATAGTTTTGCATTCAGCATGACTTCATTGTTTTGCCAGGACTACTGTTTACTCTGTTGAAAACTTAGCTTCAAACTGAGATGTGCAACACATATGGGATCTTAAAGAGGGTAATAAGAGGAGGAAGAAAGTAAAACAGTTCTTTAATAATTTCCTTATGAATTACATGTTAATATCATACTTGGACACAATGGAATACATAAAATTTATAAATAAAATTAATTTCATCTTTTTCTTTTTCATTTTTTTAACATAGTTACTGGGAAATTTAAAATTTGTGCCTTGCATTATATTCTATTGGACACAGCTGTTTTAGCCCATCACCCAGTATCTTATAAAGTGTTAACAGCTAAGAATATTATGTACATTACTTTATTTCATGCTCACCACAGATTCCTGAGGTATTATCCCTATTTTACAGATGAGGAAACTGAGGCATAGTAAGATTAAATGGCTTGTCCAATATCTACATCTGGTAAGTGATAGAGCTGAGATTTATACTCAGATCAGACTCACACCAGAGCCCACATTGAATAATTGATTGGGATATTTACCTCCCTTTAATTATAAAAATATTGATCAAATATGCTCAGAAATTAATTTTTTTTTCAGAAATTAATTTTTTGAATACAATCTAAATCATATAGCCAATTACAAACATTGAAAAAATTCAGGCAGAAGATGAGCAAAATCCAGTCGCATTTGTTTCCAAAACAGAACCCAAACTGGGCCAGCCAAGTATGGTAATAGCAAAACAGTGAGAAATGACTGATAGGGTCACAGAGGAATCAAAACTCAAATTAGGCTTAGGTGCCCGGGTAGCTGGGTGGCTCAGCAGGTTAAAAATCTGCCTTCGGATGGAGGGTTGCTAGAGGATGGGGGGGAGGGAATAGGGTTGCTGGGTTGTGGAGAAAATAAATTAATTAATTTTTTAAAAATATGCCTTCAGGGCGCCTGGATGGCTCAGTCATTAGGCGCCCTCTTTCAGCTCAGGTCATGATCCAGGAGCCCCAGAATCGAGCCCTGTATCAGGCTCCCCGCTCCAGGGAAATCCTGGTTCTCTCTCTCTCACTCCCCCTGCTTATGTTCTCTCTCTAGCTGTGTTTCTCTCTGTCAAATAAATAAATAAATTTTTAATTTTTTTTTATTGTTACTTAAATTTTTTTTCCAGTGTTCCAAGATTCATTCCCCATTCCCCACACCCAGTGCTCCACGCTTTAGGTGTCCCCAGTACCCACCACCAGGCTCTCCCATCCCCCCAACCCTTCCCTCCAAGTCCCTCAGTTTGTTTCTGTGTCCAAAGTCTCTGTTGTTTCGTTTCTCTCCCTGGATCACCCTACTTCCCATTTACTTTCCTTCTCCTACTGTCATCTAGGTTACCCCTTATGCACCACAAGTAAGTGAAACCATGTGATACTTGACTTTCTCTACTTGGCTTATTTCACTCAGCATAATCTCTTCCAGTTCAGTCCATCTTGCTACAAAAGTTGGATATTCATCCTTTCTGATGGAGGCATAGTATTCCATTGTATATATGTACCACATCTTCTTTATCCATTCATCTGTTGATGGGCACCTTGGCTCTTTCCACAGTTTGAAAAAAAAATCTGCCTTCAGCTCATGATCCCAAGGTGGTTAGGATTGAGCCCTGAGTCATCAAGTTCCTTGCTCCATGGGGAGCCTGCTTCTCCCTCTTCTTCTGCCTGCTGCTCCCCCTGCTTATACTCTCTCTCTCTCTGGCAAATAAACAAACAAACAAATAAATAAATTTTCCCAAAGTACTGTGTCACAAATAAGTACCTAAACAATGAATATAAACTATTCATTTCTCACAGTCTCTTTATTTCATTCCTGAAATAATTTTTCCAAGCAATTCAAAGTCTTGGCCAATTGGCCTTCATCAAAATAATGAGAGTACAGGGATACTTTTTGAAAGTGAAAAATTGCTCCACAGGAGGCTAATTATTTGAAACTTGAATTTACGCTTACTGCACATTAATTTATGCACCTTATCAGGCTCTCAAATTGCCTTTGGAAAATAATAGTGACAGTGAAATCCAACCAGATTCCCTGATGCTGCTTTAGAGACCCATTAGCATCTCGAAGTGGAGTATGATTCTGTCACCCATTTTGTAAATCTAAATATCTTCTACAATTATTAAAAGGTAAGAGTAAGACTAACAAATGAAATTAGCTATATAATTCATCATGTTATTGGAGGTGCTGATTCTTCAGGTTTATTTCCTGAGTAAATAATATGTTATAGTAGTATAATAGTGTCTGACACTTTATACCTAGGATCTGTAAATTATTGGCCAGACTAACAATCTCAAAGAAACCCATCTGAATTCTTGTCCCCAACTACAAACACACACACACACATTCATTTTGTGTGCATCTTTGCATATATATGTGCTTTTGCTTGTATAGGTTGCACTTTGCATTTTTTGCAGACAAAAATACTTTTATGGAATGAATCAGATGTATTGTTTGAAATCACGTTACCTGTCACTTTATATAGTGACAGCAGGTGAGACCAAATTCTTTTTGTTCATGCTTGCTCTCTCCAGATTATAAAATAGAAGGAGCTGCTCCTAACTCTGTGGAGTAGATTGAAATCGATTTTCCTATTGAAATATGAAGTACACCTACCCAGATATCTGGTCTGTGTACCTTTCCAAAATGGCCCTGTAACTAATGAGTGGTCAATTAAAGTGTAAGTCAAACATACAGTTAAGGTGCATTCCCTCACAAGAGTTACAAATATTTTATAAGAAACTTAAAGTCTGAAAAGATTTATGCCACTTAGGAATAAATATGTTACAGTATAGTTTTCACAGGTAGGTATTGTGGAGAAAATAAACAGTCCACTTCCTCAGATGTTGTCATCTTGCCTGCAACCTATTCACTACTTCAGTCTTGATCTTACCAGCATTACTTAGCTGGAAATTCACCTGTAAGTTTTACCCTCCAACCAACTTTCCCTCCCATTTTCCTTCTTTTGCTCCTTCAACAAATATTTATGGAGAATGCCAAATATTTATTACCTATACCAGGCCCATGTAAATATGTCCCTTTCAGATGTGGATTTAGGTGGGGTGTGTAAGCATAAGTAATAGTCCGCAAACGTTAAGCCCTTTAGAAATAATGGCAGAGATAGAAAACTGAATGCCCAGACCTGTCCTGTTGGAGAAGAGATATAAAGGTGGAATTTTTCAGCTCTCTTTGAAGCCACTGCTGCTTGTTTTGCTCCTATAGTTTTCTCCAGCTGCTGTCACATCTGTCGGAGATCACAGTAAGCTTGGCTGCTTTAATACCCTTGTGTCTGTTATGTTAACTCCTGCTGGAATCTGGCACCTCCACTCTTCTATCAGCCCGGATCATCATCATTACCACCCAGGCTGACCTCAGCCCAGCCAGCAGCTCTCATGTGGACTCCCTGTTAGAGACACACCTCAAGCAGCAGACAGTCACAAACTACTTCCCACGGCTATGGGAAGAGGTGACAAGCTGCTAAGCTCAGTCATATTTTATCAAAGCCTTTGATCTCTGGTTTGATCTTTGCCAAGATCTGTGACACAAACAGATCTCTACTCACATAGAAACTGGTGCTTACTAACTCAGTTCCCCTTTTTACTTGGAGCACCCTACCGCCTATATATTGATGCTGTCTAACAGGATCCAGGGTCAAAGTAAATAAGGTAAAAATAGGCACTCCGTAATAGAAAACATTTTTCCCCTCACCATATTGGCTCATTTCAGAGTCCCACACTTGTGAAAGGTTTTTATTTGTACTTGCCTGAAGGGCATCAGTAGGTCATTTTCTGTCCATTCTTTTTTGGCTAAAAAATAAGTAAGTTCTAAGAGGAGCCATGAGGTAAATCTTTCTAGCTGTTCTGGACATTAGTTCTATTAGATAAACGTTTAACATCTTAAACACATATCATGAGTAATTGAATTACGCTTCAGCAAGAAATGGCAAAAACAGTCCTCTTTTTCTTGTATTTTCAACAGCTCTTTTTAAAAATGGCCTGATTAAAGGAAACTTAGAACTAATTGTGAACAAAAGAATTCTGAAAACCTGAAAAAAGTGGAAGACGTCAGGCATATTGAATGGGATGAGAGAAAAGAAATCATTTAGAGCTTGAACACCTGACAGGGCAAGGACTGTGAACTCCATTCTTGAGGGAACAGGAAGCCCCTGTGGGATTTAAGAGTAAGAATGGAAATGCCAGAACCTCAGAAAGAATCCCTGGAACAGTGGCAGTAAGCAGAAACAAAACCGATGCACTGCTTACCAGCAAAGTGTTTCTGTGAAGAGAATCATTCAGGTAGAGACTAGGGCAGCCATGGAGGGAGAGGGGAAAAAAGCTACAAATTTAAAGCAAAGCAGTGAAATTTGGCAATCGATGCAACAAGTAAAGGGCAAAGATATATAAAGCTATCATTGAGGTTTGGGGTTTGAATGTCAGAAAGACTAAAACTTGAAGCTGCTGCCACCTGTGAAATACTATTAAGGAGATAATTACAGTGGGGAGAAACAGGAACAAGAAGGAAAAAAAAAATCATCTTACCCTGGTTCAAAACATCACCAGATTGACCATCGCCAGAACTTAACAGGCACATCAAAAACATACCAGAAGGCATTCCGAATTCAAGAAATGTACTTTCAAATACATGAGAAAAACATGACCAAACCATGATCAGAACAAAAACAAGCACAGCAGGCAATGAGCCCCAGCATGAGATCATAAGTTAAAGATTTGACAACTGATTGACTCAGCTTATCCATTTTTTATTTTTATATGAGCCATAAAAAAGAATTAGGAAGAAGAGGAGCATGGCATTAAAGACAGGTCTGGTCTAAAAATTAGATAACCTAGGATTTAACGTCTACCTGTGGAGTCCCTGACATTATCTTACCTGGTTTTCTTTCTCCCTCAGTGTCTGTTATTACTCAGTCTTTATTCCTGGCTATTCTCTCAGCCCCAGATCTGAACTTTGGAGGGTCCCAGGACCTAGCTTGCAGTTCTCTTTTCTATCTGTTTTTCCTCCCTAAGAGACTCTATCTTGTTCCAGGGTTTCCAATACTCTCAGTATACACATGATTCCCAAATTTCTTTCTATAGTCCTGACCACCTCATTCAGCTCCAGACTTATAATCTAACAGCACAGTAGCCCACTGAAAATCCCTATGGAGATATCTTACAGGCATCATTTTCAATTTCTTTTCCAACCCATCTGTTCTTTGCCCAGTTCACCCATCTCAACTTACCAGCAGCCTAGATAATCAAGCAAAAAACTGGAAGGCAACCTCATTTCTCTCTTTGCCTCACCCTGATATTCAAAATAAATCACAATCATGCTCTTCTCTCAAATCCATCTTTCACTCTTAGTCATCACCTTTCACTTGACCATACAGTTGACCAACGCAGGGATGAGAGGCACCAGTACTCCACACAACTGAAAATCCATGTATAACTTTCAACTCCCCCCTAATGTAACCACTAATGGCCTACTATTGGAAGCCTTACTGAGAACATAAACAGTTGACCAACACATATTTAGTTTGTTATATGTACTCTTACAGTAAACTAAGCTAGAATACAGAAAATGTTAAGAAAATCATAAGAAAAAATACATTTACAGTATTGTACTGTATTTATTTAAAAGTAAAAAATCTGTCTATAAGTCACAGGTTTCAAACCCACGTTGTTCAAAGGTCAATTGTGATAACCTACTAGGTGATCCTCTCTCTACCAGGATGATATTTCAGAAATATATATCAGATCTTATTCTCTTGCTATGTGTATGTGTATATATACTTGCTTTGCATAATATGCAATAAATGTTAAGTGTAAATATAAATATATTTCCACAATAAAAAACAAACGAGTCAACAAAACCTGGAAGCCTCAGTGATCTGGCCCTTCCCACCATTCCTATTTCGTCTGGTTATTCACTACGCCTCAGAGGCAAAGGCTTTATTTCTGTTTCTCCTGCTTGGTGAACTTCAGTCTTTATGCTTGCTGTTCCTCTGCGCCCTCATATATTTTTGTAAGCCTGGTTTCTCCTTTTCATTCAGGTCTCAATTTGTCACCTCCTCAAGTAGAATTCCTTGAACACCAGCTCTCAAGTGGCCAATCCCCAACCACGGTTACTCTACCAGATCCCACTATTTCCTCATCTTCTTGTTTCTCATCACTCTGAAATCGTGCTCGCTTTTTTTCCTTCTCTCTGCTCTTCAATGCGCACTCCATGAGAGGACTGTTCTTTTTGTGTTTCATGTGTTCACCACTCCATCCCCAGCTCCTAAAAAAGTGCTGAGAACATAGTAGATGCCCAATAAATATTCGTTACTTAATCAGTTTGTACCTGTTTTTTCATTTGTAAAATAAAAGGGCTTTATTAGATAACCTTCAAATTTCTTTCCAGCTCCATCATTTATCTTAAATAACATGGAGTATGTAATAGGAAAAGTTTAATAGATGGACTCCCAGGTTAATACAATGTATATCTTTAATAGGTGTTTCCTAACCAAATAAAATTTTTTCCAAGCTGTTTCTTTATATGTATGCAGAGATAAAACTGCCAGAGACTCTGACATACTCCTTTCTGTGTGCAAAGGGACAGTTTGATTTCCTTCGCATTCATCTAATCTGTTTTAATTCTCCTGAGTAAATGCCACCCTGGGCAAAATCTCACAAACACCCGACAATGAGAGCTGACCTCCAGCTGGTATGCCCCAGCACTGCCATGTTCCTATTCTGATTGGTCCTTATCCATGCCATATGGCTACTGACTATATTGACACTCACCCATTACACTATTCTCCCGTCTAAGGCTTTATTTAAGCATGTAAATACCCAGCACTTTTAAATGAGGGTCTTGGTTAAGGACTTCCAGTTAATATTTCAGGGAACAATGAACACTAAGCTGATTTGCTATTCTAAACCAGGGACCAGAAAGAGTGCATGCAGAATGTTGGTCATATTTGTTTATAGAATACTCAACAACAAAATCAACAAAGAGCCTTACCACAAGTTTTTGTGTGATTCTTCACAGATTGTTTTGGAGTTTGTGTATTTTCTTTTTCTTTTGTTTTGCATTTTTCTGAATTGTATTTTGATGAACCTGTTTTTTCTCCTAGAAATACTTTTCCCAGTTATTACACATTCAGTGGTATACCGTGTATTTGTCAGAGCCGCAGTTGAGAAGCACTTGAGAAAGTGATTTAAAGATGTTATTGCTGCCATTTGTTTATGAGTTTACTGAGGAAAGCCTGTGCATCATATGGATTTCTGCCATATCAAGAATTACTTTGTCTTTAAAAAGTTCAAATGCTGTAGCTGCATAATGGACCATTTTTTGTGATCTGTTCTCAGTCTCCTTGAAAGATATTGGAAATAAATAAAATCTAATTACAAAAAAAAAGACAGAGCAATACTTAGGCTCAGCTTTTTCAGTACAGCAATGAATCAGCTTTATAATTATTTTAAAGTGTCAGAACAATTTGTCTTCATTTTATTACAATAACTTCACGATTAGTGTTCATTGGCCACTCTTCCCCTCTTTAAAATTCCATCATAAGTAAAAATTCTGTTTCATAATGAAATTTCTACTTAAATATCTGGATTTAATAAAATAAAACAGAAAGTGGGTATTTAATAGAAGTTGTTCAATTTTTTTAAAGGAAGCTTAATGTTTTAAGTTCTCAATATTCTCTTTCTTTTCAACCCTGGAAAACTATTGAAAATATTTTCAAAATCACTTATAACTCACAAGCGTTTTTTAATGTTATTTCCTGGTGAACACAAATGACACAAAAAAGAATAATACAACAATACAATAACAGGTTCTGAATTTCTTGGGGAAAGAACTTGTGCACTATATCCCCCAGAGTTCAGTGTAACTTGCATAGGATAGACATTCAATTTAAATGAAAGTATGAATTTCATAATATTCTTTATTTTTGCTTGGGCAAGCAAAAATCAATGAGACTGTTTTAATTAGCTTTTTCCAGCCATAACATTCAAGAGACGTTGGCCAGACAATGTACTTCCCTAATGGGTATTCATATTCATGTTGCTGGAAATGTTGCTGTTTATAGGCAGCAACAACTTCAGAAATATCAGAAACAAATCGTAGTGAGGCCAAAAAATCAGAGGCAGATGAGATTCACTGATTCATAGTTTGATCTAAAAAAACTTTCTTTAGTTTAGAAAAGTAACCTATCAGGGGTGCCTGGGTGGCTGTCAGTTAGGTGTCCATTAGTTCCTCTGTCGTGAAATATCAGCAAAAGCTCCTGAAAGTGCTCATTTTCAATTTCAAATTAAAAAAAAAAAACATATCTCTGATGATAATGAAGTGTTGTTTGTTTTGTTTTGTTTTTTCATTAGTTTTGTTATTACTTCCTCATATAAAGCAAGTGGAGAAGTACTTTGTTTTCCTTGACCATTTTTATTAAGCCCAGTGATCAAATAGGCATCTCTAAAGCACATAAGAAGAAATCTTTGGTCTCATATTTAAATGTTATTAAGGTGATAATGATAGGAGATATTAACTGTTCCCAACAAGAAGAGCTCTGGAACACTCTTTGCTCAATTTCAAGCACCTCATTAGTAGATATTTGCAGACTTCCATAAACAGCAGTCAGAAGGCTGAAGGCTAACGTGATTTATTCACATGAAAAGGTCAAAAGAACATCAGGGAAGGCAAGCAATTAATCATCATTAATCTGGCCTCAGATTATTCAAAATCAGGGCTTTGTGGAAGTCAGAGAAACCCTGGACTTTTATATAGTCTAGGCATGAATGGTTTTACATTAAATGATGATCTACTATCTAAGGTCTACTGAGTATGGTTAAGACAGATAATTTTTCAAAGGCAAGATAGTCTATTCTGGATAATTTGGGGACAGAATAATAAATTCGTTGTGTTTTAGAACATTTATTCCTCAATTTTGCACACACAAAACCAAAACAAAACAAAAACCCAAGAACCTATATTGTAATCACTTCACTCAGGGATGATTTGATGTCTAGAAAACCGGTTAATGCTAAGCACATTCAAAATTGGCTAATGCATAAAATATAATGCTAAGATTTACATTTATAATAGATTTTCAAAATAATTAAAATAGATCATACATACATACATAAGAGGTTAATATCCAAAATATATAAAGAAGCCATACAACTCAATAGCAAAAAAATACACACAAATAATCCAATTTAAAAATGGGCAAAAGACATGAATAGACATTTCTCCAAAGACATGCAAATAGTCAATAGGTATATGAAAAGATGCTCAGACACTAATCATCAGAGACATGCAAATCAAAACCACAATGAGCTATCATCTCACATTTGTTAGGATAACTATTTAAAAAACAAAAGTTAGCAAATGCTACAAGGATATGGAGAAAAGGAAAGCCTTGTATACTATTGGTGGGAATGTAAATCAATGGAGCTACTGTGGAAAACAACATGGACGTATCCCAAAAAATTAAAAATAGGATTATCAATCTAGTCAAGCAATTCCATTTCTGAGTATATATCCTGAATTGAAATCAGAATCTCAAATAAATGTCTGCACTTACATGTTCACTTAAGCATTATTCACAATAGTAAAGATGTAGAAACAACCTAAATGTCCATAAACAGACACATGAAGAAAGAAAAGTGCTATATACATATAATGAAATACCATTCAGCCTTTAAAAAGAAGGAAATCCTGCCATTGGCAACAACATGCACAGACATTATGCAACAGCAGGTAAGCCAGGCACAGAAGACAGATACTGCATGATCGTACCTACATGTAGAATCTAAATCAGTCAAACACATAGAAGCAGAAAGTAGAACGGTGGTTGCCAGTGTTTGGGAGGAGGGGAAGTAGGGAGATGTTGAGCAAGGGTATAAATTTCCAGTTATGCAAAATAAATAAGTTTGGAATTCTACTGGACAACATAGGGCATATGACTAATAATATTGTATTATAGAGTTAAAACTTTGCCAAGAGGGTAGGTAGATGTTAAGTGCTTTTACCACCAAAGGGAAAAAAAAAACAAAAAAAAAACAAGGGGTGTGGGAGAAAACACTGGACTGCACAGATAAGTTTATGACCTTGATAGTTATGAGAGTTTCATGGGTGTATACTTATCTCCAAACATACCAAGTTGTGTCCATTTTGTATTGTGTCCCTTTTTTGTATTGTGTCCATACAAAAAAGTTATTTTGTATGTCAATCATATTTCAATAAAGTGCTTAAAAAGTAAAATAAATAAAATAAGAAGAAGAAATTAGAGTCATAAAGAGATGACTGCTTGGTGAAAATAGGGTTAGAATAAAGACAAGGTTGTGTTTCATTTAAGTAGGATAATTTGATCCAAATTGTAGAGAAAGTCAGGTTACAATTAGTTCCATCCTTTAGACATTGATTCTTGTTAACATTAGTGAGGGCACTTTCTTACCTTGGCCCTAGATATTAAGATGCATAGTTTACTTGAAGATCAGACCATCACATATTCAAATCACACATCCAGCAATGGTATGTTTTAAGCAATAAAGTTCTACATGATCAGCGATTTCAGTGGCATAATATATTGTTTTCTACCATGTAGTTATAAATAGGTTTAAATGACTTTGAAGTAGTGATTATTTTAAGAAGGAATAATAAAAATGTATATATTTTGGTTTTCATGATGCAATATCTTTGTTTTACCATGGTATTGAGTAATTAAATAATTAAATAATTTATTCTTTCAATTCTACTAATGCTAGGCACTGGGGATTTTATAGTAAACATGAAGAAGTAGACTTTGCCTTCACAGAGCATTCTGCATTTAATAGTGGAATAATATGGACTGCATATTTTAAAAGAGTATCTCTATGAGTTTTTTCCAATTAGCGAATTTCTCTGAATACCTGATATAGCTCATGTGGTTAGACATGCAAGTCTCATAAAGTCAATGAGATCTCCCAAGGAAATGGAAATTGTATAATGTGATTCAATATGTGAGTGCTTAAAGAACATGTAAATTAATTGTCTACTTCATTATTTTTCTGCTGTAAGGGAGAAAATTGTCCACTGATTGTGTATTGCCAGTAGCAGAAAGTTATTTGAAGTGGATAATTATTGTTTTTCACCATGCCTTTGAGCCCAAATATTGATGAGACTACTGTTATGAAATTATAATAAAAGTCAATAGGAAAAAAATTTATATTTAATTTCTACTTTGCAAATCTCTCAAATACATACCTAATATAAAAACACACTGCAAATGTAATCTCAATGATAAAAAAAAAACAGAAAGAAAGGGTAGCCAAAAAATTAAAAAAGCAAAAAACAAAGTAATGGAAGAGTCAGTCAAGAAAAGGCTAATATGGTTATAAGTCCTTAGGACAAAGAGACCTGATTTCAATTCACTTTCACCAACATTTACTGAGCTCTCCTAGGTGCATGGCAGTGTGCTAGTTTGGAAGGAAATACTAAGATAAGTAAGAAATAACTGTGCTCCCCAGGATTGCACAGTTTGGGGGAATTTATTTTCTTCCTCTTCTAATTTCTCTAACTCAGGATGCATAGAGGGTATCTGATTCTAAATGAAAATCTGGACCTCCCCGCATATTACTGGATTGTTTGTGAGTTAATGAGAGGTTTAAGAGGAGAAATTAAAAACACTCACAAGAGTCCTCCTTTGGTCAGACCCCCTTGCACAGTGCTTGAGCTTTTCTGTTGCATTTTCATGGCAATATCTCTCTGGGTTGTTTGTGAGTTTGTCTCATCAGTAAGAAGAATCTCATTGTGCCACCCACTAAGCACGCACTTGCTAATCACTGTTAATTGCCTACAATTGAGATCAGCAGACTGTTCACTGAGTACAGTGATGGGCACTTAACTTATTGGCACTGAGGTTTCCTGTGTGCCCATTTCCTCTAATGGATCATTTGTCCTCAAAATTGGAAGTCCCAGCATTAATCACATAAACCAGACTCAGTAGGCAGAAGTGCTTATCTTCCTCTTCACCTGCAGGAGGAGGACAATACGGATAGGTGCTTACATCTGGCCAGAAGGTACACAGATTTTGTGGAGAGCTAAATCTGTTTGCTTCACTGGTAGAGCTCAAAATAAGGAACTCCTAGAGAGCCAAAACATTCTGAAAGAGAGATGATGGTGATAAGAGGCAGGATCTTTCACCGTCATCTCTGTTTTCAGACTCCCTGTCAACATGCCACAGCACTACACAAAAAGTCAAAGAATTACTCCAGAGATTACAGAATTGACAGGCTTCTTCATAAATGCCTCAAAAGTTGCTTCCTCTTAAGAGGCTAATATTACTGTACATATGGAGACAAAATCATGGTGATCAGAGACTAACCTCTGACAGCATATGGTTCTGATGCACAAGGAATGAGGAAACAATGATTTCCATCACCATTGTGCCTGTATGTCTTCCTCCAGAGGTCAGAAGGGTTACAACTAAACCTGTGGTTTGTTTTTTTTTTTTTTAATTGTTACTTAAATTTTTTTTCCAGTGTTCCAAGATTCACTCCCCATTCCCCACACCCAGTGCTCCACGCAATAGGTGCCCCCAGTACCCACCACCAGGCTCTCCCATCCCTCCAACCCCCTCCCTCCAAGTCCCTCAGTTTGTTTCTGTGTCCAAAGTCTCTGTTGTTTCGTTTCTCTCCCTGGATTACCCTACTTCCATTTACTTTCCTTCTCCCACTGTCCTCCAGGTTACCCCTTATGCACCGCAAGTAAGTGAAACCATGTGATATTTGACTTTCTCTACTTGGCTTATTTCACTCAGCATAATTTCTTCCAGTCCAGTCCATGTTGCTACAAAAGTTGGATATTCATACTTTCTGATGGAGGCATAGTATTCCACTGTATATATGTACCACATCTTCTTTATCCATTCATCTGTTGATGGGCCCTTGGCTCTTTCCACAGTTTGGCGATTGTAGCCATTGCTGTGATGAACATTGGGGTGCATATGGCCCTTCTTTTCACTACATCTGTATCTTTGGGGTAAATGCCCAGTAGTGCAATTGCAGGGTCACAGGGTAGCTCTATTTTTAATTTTTTTTTTAAGATTTTATTTATTTGACAGACAGAAATACAGCCAGAGAGGGAACACAAGCAGGGGGAGTGAGAGAGGGAGAAGCAGGCTTCCGGCTGAGCAGGGAGCCCGATGTGGGGCTCAATCCCGGATCTCTGGGATCATGACCTGAGCCGAAGGCAGTCACTTAACCAACTGAGCCACCCAGGTGCCCCTCTAATTTTAATTTTTTAAGGAATCTCCACACTGTTTTCCAAAGCGGCTGCACCAGTTTACATTCCCACCAACAGTGTAGGAGGGTTCCCCTTTCTCCGCAGCCTCTCCAACACTTGTTGTTTCCTGTCTTGTTAATTTTGGCCATTCTGACTGGTGTAAGGTGGTATCTCAGTGTGGTTTTGATTTGAATTTCCCTGATAGCTAGTGACACTGAACATTTTTCATGTGTCTGTTAGCCATTTGTATATCTTCTATGGAGAAGTGCCTCTTCATGTCTCTTGCCCATTTTTTGATGTGTTCATCTTCTTTTTGGGTGTTGAGTTTGAGTAGTTCTTTATCGATCTTGGATACCAGCCCTTTGTCTGTAGTGTCATTTGCAAATATCTTCTCCCATTCTGTGGGTTGCCTCTTTGTTTTGTTGACTGTTTCCTTTGCTGTACAGAAGCTTTTTATTTTGATGAAGTCCAAGAAGTTCTTTTTCGCTTTTGTCTCCTTTGCCTTTGGAGACGTGTCTTGAAAGACGTTGCAGTGGCTGATGTCAAAGAGGTTACTGCCTATGTTCTCTTCCAGGATTTTGATGGATTCCTGCCTCACGTTGAGGTCTTTTATCCATTTCGAGTTTGCCTTTGTGTGTGGTGTAAGAGAATGGTCTACTTTCATTCTTCTATACGTAGCTGTCCAATTTTCCCAGCACCATTTATTGAAGAGACTGTCCTTTTTCCATTTCCAGTTGGTAAATTCCAACTGTATTTACCCCAAAGATACAGTTGCAGTGAAAATAAGGGCCATATGTACCCCACTTTTCATTGCAGCAATGGCCACAATCGCCAAACTGTGGAAAGAGCCAAGGTGCCCTTCAACAGATGAATGGATAAAGAAGATATGGTCCATATATACAATGAAATATTACACCTCCATCAGAAAGGATGAATACCCAAATTTTTAGCAACATTGACAGGATTGGAGGAGATTATGTTGAGTGAAATAAGCCAAGCAGAAAAAGTCAAATATCATATGGTTTCACTTACTTGTGGAGAATAAGGAGTAACATGGAGAAGAGTGGGGAAAAAAAAGGAAATGTGAACTGGGCTAAATTAGAGAGGGAGATGAAGCATGAGAGACTTTGGATTCTGAGAAACAAACTGAGGGTTTTGGAAGGGAGCGGGGTGGGGGGATGGGTGAGCCTAGTGGTGGGTAATGAGGGCATGTACTGCATGGAGCACTGGGTGTGGGGCATAAACAATGAATTGGAACACTGAAAAAATAAAATTATTATTTTTAAAAAAGAGTTTGCCATGACTTGCTTCCAATAGACTGGGAGACAAGGAAGCTGCACCATAAAGTTCTTAATTCGTTCATTGATATAACTACTGGAGATTATTTCTAGTTTCCCTTTTAGCTCTAAATGTGACAATTTGATAGTTTGTAGTTTTTTTTTAATTTTGTAAAAGTTCTATATGTCAGAAATTTTGCTATAATTTACATAGTCTTCCTCTTGCATAAAAGCTCTATTAATTTTTCAAATTTCTTAAAGTGCTTTGATTCTTTTGCTTTGCTTTGTTTTAAAAAATGTTATTTATTTATTTGACAGAGAGAAATACAGCTAGAGAGGGAACACAAGCAGGGGGAGTGAGAGAGGGAGAAGTAGGCTTCCTGCAGAGCAGGGAGCCCGATGTGGGACTCGATCCCAGGTCTCTGGGATTATGACCTGAGTCTAAGGCAGACACTTAATGACTGAGCCACCCAGGTGTCCCTTAAAGTGCTTTGATTCTTTATGGATTATTTTAACAATTTTGTTTCCTCTAGTATTTCACATATCAATACTTTCATTAAGCAAGTCATCTTTGCAGATGGGAAAGCAGAAAGAAGATATAAATTAGAGAAAATAAAGCACATTATCATTTCTGTGCCCCAGTGGCACAGAAAAGTCAGTTGAAAAGGAGAGTAGTATTAGTTGATTAATTGTAGAACTCAGAAAATCAGCACAGTTTTATTTTAGTTAAGCACATTGTTCTAATGTTTTCTGGGGATATACTTAATAGGGAAAAGAAGTCAGTCTTCAAGATACCTTCTTCATTTATAAGCCTCTAAATTCCTTTTTCCTTCCTCTTAGACAATTTGAATAGCTGATTTTTTTTCGCAATTCAAACCTCTTTGTTTAGATGCCTGTATCATTATTGTCTTCCACTGGGGAGAACTGGAGTCAAAACGTGGTAACACAATGTTTACAACCAAAGTTGGGGGGGGGAGAGATAAAATAGTTAATGGTGTGTGTATTTCAGAATTATGGTAAGAGAAAACAAAATGTGAAACACTTGTTTAATGTTCCTTTGTACCCTTCTCCAGCCAACTCTGATTGCCCTGCAAATTTACCCATGGAGCTTCTTCAAACTATAGAAATAAGGTATAGAATAGTTCTGGTTATACAACAGTGCTGGAGTAGAACACAGCTGTGTATAGCCCTTTAAAACTCCACAGATGATAGCAACATGAAACTGTAATCATGGTTTGTAAAGGGAACTTATGTGCCTAATTATATATCTAATTCCTAAACTAATAACATGCTATCAACTTGTCCAGCATATTATAAACTCCCTCAATGACAGTGAACACACTTTCCAAAGCAAACTTACCCAACTTTAGAGAGTTCAGGGTCCAAGAAATTCCTCCAAAATAAGTCTTATGACGACTTTCAAAGACTGGTTCCAAATGTTTAAAACAAATCCAATTCACTTCACCCAAAATGGCCTTTCAAATGATTCAAGTAGATTCACTTCTGAAACACCCTTTTCCAGGCTCAACACCTTCATCGCCTCAACCTTATCCTATATGGCAACATTCCCAATCCAGTTCACTAGCTCTGTTCTTGCTATCTGAACACATTATGGTTTGTCTGTATCTGCTCTTTTTTTTTTTAATTAACATATAATGTATTATTTGTTTCAGTGGTACAGGTCTGTGATTCATCAGTCTTACACAATACTCAGAGCTCAAGGCACCCTTAGAACAGATGAAATCCTTCATATGAAAGCTCAAACCTGGAAGATCAAAACTAGTTTTCTCTCAATATAGATGTTATGCTTCGGTGAATGTACATTAATATTTTATTTGCACTGCTCTTTGTGGCATCCATATCAAACAAATAGCTCATGTTTAATCCAGGTAACCTAAAATTCCTAAATGGACAAATCAATTTCCACAAATTCATACTTGTTGACAACTTTTGGCCCTAAGAAAAGGACGTTCCATTTATTACTAAAAATAGCTATCATATTGGCGTAATCTCTACTGTTACTACATCACCATTTTGGATTTTGTTTCTGTCCTCATTTGTAGTCACTGTTCCTCTCTGCTTCTGTGCCAGCTCTGTATTCACTCACATCATTCAACAAAGTGCTCAAGAGGAGCAAAATCCAAATGGAGCTCAGGGCACTGACAACAGGGATTATCCTCCAGACAGTGACATGGGTTAATTGGTTGAACAGTGCTGATTACTTCCTTTGAGTATATTTCTTCCAATACCAGTTAATCTCTTTAATTGTACAAGGTTCCAGTCCACATTTCTAAACCATTTCCAAATCAGCATAGTAAGAACTTTCCAAACATTCTGGTCCAAATATTCCAAGCTTACCATATTACCTTAATAACTCTTTCCATGAAAAAAGCAAATGAAGGCCTAACTTGGGCCCATTAGTTTTTAGTTTTAGATAGTTTTTACCAAATGCCATTTTCCACTCACAGTGCACCAAATTATCCCTTTAATCATCTCTCCCAGAGTCATATCCAAATATGATGATAAAAAACCTGCCCCTGTCAACATCAGGCATATATATCTAGATTCTCCCCATGTTTCTTACAGTTTCTTCTCACTATATTTTGTTAATTTTTCATTTATCTATGACTGAAGGCAAGAGTTGTATCCAAGGGACAATGCCTGACATATGAAGTACTAATTGAATGAAAAAGTGAGAAAAAAAAAACTCTCACTCACTTATAGCAATTAAAATTAGAGGCATCGACAAGATTTCAGATAAACAGTGTGGTGGAAGACAGGTCTAAGATGATACCCATGATTCCTGCCTTCTGGTATTTACACCTTGATATAAGTGGAATCTGTGACTTATGTCTAACCAAGTGAATATAGCAAAGGTGATGAGGTATATTTGTTTACAAGCATCAACTAGACTACATAACCTTGTAACACTCATCTTGTGAGGAAACTCCCCCTTCCTTAATGGTTTTAAGGAATTAAGAAACCATTCAGGGTAAACCTACAAGGCAAGAAACTGGGGGCAGCTCCTTATCAACAGTCAGCAAGAAACTGAGGCCCTCAAGCCAATAACCACAAAGAATTCAATGCTGCCAATATCATGTGAGCTTGAAAGCAAATCCTTCCCCAATCAAACCTCAAACAAGATCTAAAGAGTTGACCCCTGGACTTAAGTCTTAGAAGTGACTTAGCTATGCTGTGTTTTGACTTGTAAGCCACAGAAACTATATATCCAAATCATCCAGGAAGCTTTGTAATTATATACATGAACCAACCTCAACCTTCAGAGCACTTTGAAAAAAGCCCCCAGGGTATTCTGATGTTTACCACTTGTGGAAAATCCCTGACCTAAACTAACAACCAATTTTATTATAAAAATTTTAAATGAAATTATGTAAGAGTAGTACCTTTCTTATTATCACAGTGCTAATGTCTAGCAGTCAGGACCTACTTTTCCTCTTTCATACTAATACCTTTATACATACCCTATGTACTGAGTACTCTGTTCACAAATACATGAAGGATCTCACACCTTTAAATACAAGAAAAAGTGGGGAGGACTTTGTCACACCTTTGTATTTCTATTTGGTTCACTTTTTTAAAGGTCTAGCCCTATAACTGCCTTTTACCATTCACTCCCATGTTCCATGATTTTTGATCTTACTAAATCCATTCACTAAGATACCCATAACCTCTTATGATTGACAAGATAGCATGTTCATCTTGTTCTTTTTCTTCTATTATAGTGGCACAGCCCTAAGTGATAATAAAGAAAGAACAGATGAAAAGATAAAGAACAAAGATTACTGCCCTAGACCCTCCTTGGTTTTGGCTGGTTTAGGCAATAGAATGGGGGCAGGAACTACCATAAATCCCAGGGTTTATTACTGAGATTAATAGTTGACTTTACTACCCAGCCCCTTGCCTTCTAGTGATTAGAGAAACCTTTTTTACATTCTCAGATTCACCAAAGAGTAAGTGGACCAGAAGATATTTCTTAAGAAATTATGAATACGGGGCGCCTGGGTGGCTCAGTTGGTTGAGCAACTGCCTTCGGCTCAGGTCATGATCCCAGAGAGCCGGGATCGAGTCCCACATCGAGCTCCCTGCTCGGCGGGAAGCCTGCTTCTCCCTCTCTCACTCCCCCTGCTGTGTTCCCTCTCTGGCTGTGTTTCTCTCTGTCAAATAAATAAAATCTTTAAAAAAAAAAAAAAAGAAATTTTGAATACTATAGAAATAAAACTTTGGAAGGGTTGGGCTAGGGACAAGTATTCAGAAAGTCTCTTTCCCAACAGGCCAGGCCTCTTATTTTCCTATCTTGAAGCATCTTTGTGGTCTGAGGCCTGCAGCATGGAGAGGTGAATTCAGACATGCCTGGCAGTCTACAGAAATCATGTAGAGATGTAAAGACATCCTGTTGGTACAATTTCTTTCTTTGGCTAAAAAGGTAATCTCTTATTTAAATGGTAAGTTGTAGAAATTGTTAATTTCAGTTTGGTAATTTTACATTAATTAGAAAGGAAGGAGTAAATCAAATCTAAGACTGTACCCCACTCCCTCTCAGAGCCAGACAGGAAACGAGAAAGCATCGCCTAATGAATAAGGCGCACTAAATGAATATAAAAGGCAAAAAATATTCTAATTCTAATAATGCCTAAGCAAAGTATTCAAAGTATGCTTTATCTTAACCAATTGTGCATTCAGTATTTGCTTTTCCCTGAAGAATCTGCAAGTTGCATTGAAGTATGCCTATCAGTATTCCACTAGCAGACATCTGTCTCCACATTTTTGCTATTTTGTTCACATTTATCATAAGGATCTTGGTCTCCTCGGTGCATCTGTGACCTCTTGGTCTTGATTCCAGAACCACCTTTCTTATCTGAGATTATAGATTTTGAGTGCATCTAGGTCATCCCTGCTTATCGCATAATATCCTTGCCTCTGGCATGCACCTGTCTTTCTTGTAAAGCAATCTTTTCTTTACCTTCCTTAGGTCCCTTTAACATGGCCCCATTTTTAAACAATTCATGCCATGCATGTTAGCTCCATCTTACCAACGCAATTTATACCCTTCAATGAGCACTCTGTAAAAACCCCTTTCTTATCCTGAAACAAGAGGCTCAGAAGTTACACTGACAAAAGTTTCTGGTCCATCAGTGTCTGTGACTGCAGTGATCCATTCTTCACCTCACCTATCTGATATCTGTTCTCTCTGTTATTCTAAAAGAGATATGCTATTTTATTAACAAACAGGGCAGCCTGTGTCCTCCTAGCTATCTCCAGACTAAACTACATTTCCACTAATTAAATTGTGCTTCCTCATTTGGAGAACCAGAGCCTGAACTTGAGAGACTTCCTTCTAAACTTATAATCACTCTTCCCCTATAAATCCACTCAGAGCTGACCTCAAAACTCTAATTTCCCACTCAGGTCTCTGGATTCTTTCTTCCCTGAATCCATTTTAGTTTCTCTGATTGTCTCAAGGTTTGTATGTACCACAAAGTTTTGATGGGACCCAAGTTTGTCTCTAAAAGGATCCCTCCAGGGATGCCTGGGTGGCTTAGTAGGTTAAGTGTCTACCTTTGGCTCAGGTCATGATCCCAGGGTTCTGCAATCAAGTCCCACATGGGGGTTCCTTTCTCAGTGGGAAGCCTGCTTCTCTCTCTGCCCACCACTCCCCTGCTTGTCCACTCGTGCATGCTTGCTCTCTCTCTCTGATAAATAAATAAACAAAATCTTTAACATAAATAAATAAAAATTAAAAAATAAAGTAAAAGGATACCTCCAATATAACATCAACTTTTTCCAGATATTTCTGATTCTTCCTTCATATGATCACTTGGAAAGACTTCCAACTCTCCTCAGTCCATTTTTGCTAGGAAAAGAAAACTGTTTTCCACCACTGTTAGCTAAAATAATTTCTTTTTTAAACCACCATGTATAACCAGTTTTAAACCACCATATATAAACATTTACAACTTCTTTTTAGAACTGCATACCAAATTAAATATGTATCTATATTTTCAGATTACATATATTAAAATCTTCTTTCAATAAGTGAAAAGTAAGTAATACAAGATTTTCATTCCAAATTAAGTCATCTAACAAGTGGAAGCCTTTTAATCCAAGACCATGAGTACTGTAAAGAATAAACAACTTACTGATGAAACCAAAACAATAGTGATGAGCACTGCCCATTTTTGATCCAGCATCTGCTGAAAAAACAGGCACGTAGGAAAATGAGAGGGAACAGAAGAGTTTGCATCCCTTGATTCTCCTTCTCTACCCTTCAGGTGATCCCAGGAGTCACATCATTGATAGCACTTCCATCAAGATGAGACTCTCCTATTGTGGCATACAAGGAAAAAGTTAGAGAGCTGCACCTAATAACAAAACAAATCCAATTATGTACCAGTGATTTTAATGCCTTTCCAAGATTGAAGTGGCTCACTAAACCTCAGACTGTAAAGATCCAGGGAGCATGTTTATTTATTTATACCATCCCTCCCTCCAAATAGGATTTGAGGCAGCTCAGTGAGCATGTTAATAATGCTTATTCTCAAGACCCCATTTACCGTGTTGTGCTGCAGGAGATATCATTGCCCCTGCTTGCTCTTAGAAAATCTGAATTTTGAGAGGAATTTTCTGTAGAACTTTCTGAAATTCAGAAGGGAACTTGAGAACTGATTTCCTCTACTCTTGCAGGATTGTGAGCGTGGGAAGGAAAGAACCCAAACACTGGAAATAGCCACTACAGAAGGCAGGGCAAAAATGAGCATACAGGGTTTGAGAATCCCAGGTTTAAGTGTTGATACAAAGAGGTCAGTGCCCACAGGAGACTCCCACCTGGAAATGGAACTTTGAAAATTTTTGAATGTGTTCCCAACACCAGAGAATGATGTTTTTTATAGTTATTAAAAATCTTCTTCTTGATCCAGTGATGAGGGCACTGTTTGGAAGGCTCTGCTGTCTAGAAATCAACATTTCTCATGTTTCTGGATAAGAAAACCAGTCAAGAGAGAAAAGGCATTGAATGAGAGCTCACTGGGTATCTGGTACTGTGGTTGGCATCTTTCATATGAATTTTCAACTGATCCCCATAAGATAATGTGCTGATTGGAGCTATTGCTACTCCTTTGTAGTTGAGTTGCAGAGAGGGGAAGCTACTTTGTCAGAGGCAGCTGCTAAGCAATGATGCTAGAAGTAAGACTTCAATCTCTTTGCGACCTGTAGGTGTCTTACCTTTGTACTAAACTGGTTGACACACAACAAAGTGCTTAGCATGCAATAGGCAAAAGACTTACATTTCCTTGAAAGAATAGCACAAAACTATAAAAGTAATTCATTCTAACGATATTGACTGAGTGCCTACTACGTGCCAGATACAATGAGTCAATGTAGAATAAATTCGACACTGGAATTGCAATTGAAATGTAAATCAGCTTTAATCTATGAAAATGAAATTAGGCCAGCAGGGAGGCCATAAATGAGCCTATTATAATACATCCCATAAGAGGAAGAGCAGCCAGGAAAAATGAGGTGAAGGGATGATGAGATAATGTAATTTTAAAATTGGCTTCTGTTCTCCTGAAATACTTTTAAGATTTTACTGCAAAATTACACAGTCATCAGGAATATGCCATTTTTAAAAGACTTTCTCACTTGGGTCAGTGCATAAATAATAATACATGTTTAAAAATGCATGACTATTCATTAAACCATTGACCACTTCCAGCCTATTGAGTACATAAGTATTTTTAAAATTACTTTAATACATATTTACCCAATAGACCAGAAAAGTTTCATGGGTACATGATGTGCATTTTAAAAGCTGCCTGCATAAGGAGTTATCAGATCTAAACCAGAGTCTGCTGCCAGCTACATAATATGCATTTTAAAGAACAACCTAATTATGTGCTTACCCAAGAGAACAAAGTTAATACTGAGGGTCAATAATTATTACCTTCCTTTACTACCTTTTATTCTTTTCTGTCAAATAAAATGAGAAAAAGAAGTTTATATCTACCCTCTTGTCCATTTTATCTTGACAAGTGTCTCAATGCCTCTCTCACCCCCACCTTCAAAAAACAGAGAGAGAGAGAGAGAGAGAAGAGAAAAGAAGGGAAGAAGGAAGAAGAAAAGGGGTTTTTGTTTTGTTTTTTGTTTTTTTAAGAAAACAATGTGTAATTAAAAGTAAGTGCCTGGTTGATAGCAAATGCAGGAAGTCAAAAATTCATCTTTTAGTGTATATTATTTTCTCCATTTCTATAATAGGTTAAACTATTAACCAAAATTTTCTAGACTCCTCTGTTTACTTTTACAGAAACATGATTACCTTTCCCATTCCTCTTTGGTAAGACTCAGAGATATAGATTTCTTTCTCACCTTGCACAAAAACATAAAGGTCCTGTTATTTAGTTATGGAATCTGTTTCCACTGTCATGATATGGGAAAACTTCTCAGCAGAAAATCTATTCCTGTTCACAATAAATATAGAATGAAAAGGCACGTTTTCAACAAATATACTAATTCCCTAGTTTCTCTGCTCACTATTCCTTATTGCATCACACTGTTATTAGTGATACCACCCCACCAATGAGAGGTGCTGATGGATAAGTTAGCAAACTTCACAACCTCTTTCTAGAAATGACTTTCCCCCTAAAGTTCTGGTAATATATAATCATCCACTTAGCTGTAAAGAACACACTCAATGTGGAAACACTTCGAATTGAGGTATTAGATGTCAACTGATGGTAGAACACTGGGTCATATGTCTGTGAGTACAGATGGTTTCTGTACATACTGCTCCCAAGTGTTATTCTCTATCACTCAGTGGTATTGTATTTTTAAAAATCTGTTTTAAACAGAGGTTTATTTCTCTTCTTTACTACTACCCCCCATTGCTAAATCGATTAAATTCTACCTACTAAAATTGATAGAGAAAACTTTCACAAATTCTCTTTGAGTCTTAAGAATTGTCTACCTTCTATTCTAGATATGCTTATTTCAAGCAGCCTGGAGAGATGAATTCAGGTTTCCTAAAGATGGATACAAAGGTTAAAGACATTTTTAAAATTTATCCCAATAATTTATTATTTATTTTCCTTCTTTTCATTTTTTAATCATTAATCCATACCTGAAGAATACCCCAGAGATTGAAAAGCTGGCAAGAGCTTCTTAAATGTGCTTGGTAATTTTATAGAGGAGGGGAGAAGTCTTCGAAGAGGCTAAATGGGGTGCCTGGGTGGCTCAGTGGATTAAGCTTCTGCCTTCGGATCAAGGCCTGCATCGGGCTCTCTGCTCGGCAGGGAGTCTGCTTCCTCCTCTCTCTCTGCCTGCCTCTCTGCCTTCCTCTCTGCCTACTTGTGATCTCTCTCTCTGTCAAATAAATAAATAAAATCTTTAAAAAAAAACAGAAGAGGCTAAATGGACTATAATTAAAGCCAAGTTTATTTCATATCAGCACAGTAATTAAAATACAATTACTATTTAAAGAAACAACTCTAATACATATATATTATATTTATTAGATATATATATAAAGATATATATATATTATATGTACATAACATGTATATAATATACTATATATATATATATATATAAAGAAACAACTCTAATACATATATATATATAAACTTCCAGGCAACTATATTAATGATCTGAGTGATTTAACTTCATTAACTATGAAGTTTCTTACTCTTCAGTTGACAAGACTAACAAATGAAATTGGAAACATTTTATAAATACAAAGTCGTTACTGTATTGTGGGTATGGATATAGATGTATGACAAAGAACTAAATAAAATTTAGAAATAAGACCAACATCATAAAGCTATACCATCAATGTTCTGATATAACCACTTCTTGTTACTTAGATTGGTTTCTTTCAGACACATCACTCTCTATGAGCAGTAAACTCTACTCAAGGGTCAGGTTCATTTTCTCATTTTATAACAGCTATAAAATATAGACTGAAAATTAGAAGAAACTGGAAGGAGACTTTAGAGCCTCTTGACTGTTTGATGTGTGTATTATTTTTATATGCCTCTGAGAAATACATCAATACTTGTTTGAGAGCATGCTCTCCTTTTGTTCTAAAACTTTTTAAAGTAAATTTTGCATTTCTACCAAATTAATTTTGGTCATAATTAGATTCACTTTGACAAAATAAAACACACCTGAATCTAACAGAGTGCATTTTCTCTGTCATCTTCTGAGTTGAATTGCAGTATTGGGGAAATCAGTTTTAATTCACTTTAAACATATTTTTCCATCTTCTTTCTCCTGCAGTTTCCTTCCCAAAGTTGTACTTTCTGCTACACAACTTCATCTCTCCTGCAGGCACAATATGGTGCTCTCCCTTTGCAGACCTAGAAAACCACGACTCAAAAAAGCAACTAGACTTATTTTAAAAGGTGAGGCTCCACCAAACTCTGTTTCCAAAACCTAGTGAGCAAGTGAGTGAGTGGATAAGTAAGACAGGAAAGAGATAGAACCTAGATGCTCAAGAGAGTTTCCCTTTTTATTTGAACTAGGATTGCCAGATTTATAAATATAAATAAAAATATAAGACTACCAATTAAATTTGAATTTCAGATAAGTTATGAAGATTTTTGTTTATGTCCCATGCAGTACTCAGATATACTTTACACAAAAAAAACAAAAAAAAATGGTTTTTGTTTACCTAAAATTCAAATATAAGTGGGTTACCTGTATTTTATCTGCAATTATATCTCTAAGGTTCTCCTAAGCATAATATTCAACTGATTTTCTCACAAAAAAAGTATCTTGGGGATGAGCTCAAGCTAAATACTCTCTTTAATTTGGCCCAAATTTTTTCTTCAACTGGAAAAAAATTTTTAAACAATAAAGACAACCTTAAGATGCAAAATTAATGTCAGATGCAGAAACAGAATCACAGTGAGTGCCATGGGGGTTAATGTTCAAAACATTCTTTTAGGTATCCAAGTTCTAGCTCCTTTTCTAGTACATTGGCACAAAAGAAAGGTCTTTGGGTCTTTCTTTTTCCTCCTTTCCTGGATGACTTTTATCTTTTCCAGAATCCTATTTTGATTTACTGGTAGTTTTCTTTAGTATAGCCCTTTGTATAGATTGTTTTAGTGGTTGCTCTGTGTATTATATTATGTATATGTACCGTCATCACCTATAGGTGTTGACATTTTACCTGTGCCAGCTTACCTTCCTCATTTATTCTCCCCCATTTACAATATAATTAGCTTAAATATTGCTTCTACTTACTTTCAGAATCATATGAGATGCATGATTTTCACTTCAATTGTCAAAATTTAGAACACTCAAGAAAGAAAGTTGACTATATTTACCCATATTTTTGCTATTTTCATTGTTCTTCCTTCCTTCCTTCCTAATATTCCAAGATTCCTTTTTCTCATAATTTCCTTTCCTTTTCAAACTTCCCTTAGCCATTCTTTCAGGGTAGGTAAGGGTAGCTCTGCTAGCAACAAATTCTTTTTATTTCCCTTTATCTGAGAATATCTTCATTTCCCTTTCATTCCTAGAGGATATTGTCAATGGACATAGAATTCTGGGTTAACAATTCTTTGGTTGCAGCACTTGAAATATGTGTGTGCTACTTCCTTCTGGCCTCCATGATTTCCTACAAGAAATCTACTGTCATTCAAATTCTTTTTCCCTTATAGGTATGATAACAATCATTTCTCTCTCACTGTTTTCAAGATATCTTCTTTGTCTTTAGTTTTCAGAATTTTGTTCACGATGTATCTTGCCTATATTTCTTTGGATTTATCCATCTGAGATGTGCTCAGCTTCTTGATTCTGTAACTTTACTGCCAAATGTGGAATTTTTTTGCCATTATTTCTTCAAATAACTTTTAAGCCCCATACTCATTATGTTCTCCTTTAGGGTCCAATGAACCAAATGTTAAATCTTTATAGTTATAGTTCCTCACATCCCTGAGGTTCTGTGCATTGTTTTCTGAACTTTCTGATGTTCAGTATGGATCATTCTATTGTTCTGTCTTCAAGTTGACAGATTCTCATTACCAGCTCACAGGATTGAAAGTCCCAGCCCCCTTCAGCTTCATTTAACATCACTCTGGAGGGAACCAGGGGTACCCATTACAATCCAGCAAGAACAGAAGTCTAGGCTCCCCACTTGGCCTTTTCTCAGAAGCAGAGTATGACCACAGATTTTTTAAGTGTTGTTTGCTAAAGTAGAGAAATTATTATCTAAAAGTTTTCTATCTTACTAGGATGACCCTTTTTTTGGTCCTTTGGCAAGAAATCACATGCTTTGAGGGGAATTTTTTGTCTTCTTTCATTGACATTTCTGGGTTGTGGGCTTCCCCAAGTCCAAGTTTGGAATCTATGAGGCAAAAAGAAAACCTAGAGGATTCTCCATTCTATTGTTCATTAGATCCTCAGATCCTAGCCAGTCTGCCTTCTCTGCACCATTCATAGTTTCCTTATTAGAGAGTGGGAGTGAGACAGAGACAGAGATAGAAATCATTATATCCAGGATTCTTAACTGTATTTAATAGGAACAATGGAGAAAAGTGCACCTAGTTCCATCTAGTGCTCAAACCAAGAGCTGGCAAAATATTATTAAATGGTGTTTTATTTCTCCTTAGTTTTTCCTTTTGCAGTCTAGAGGGCAGCTTTTCCAAACTTTAGCATTCTCATCAAGCCCTTAAGGTTACCCAAGAGCTCATTATTTCTCAGAGTGGATTTTATCTTCTATTTCAATAAGAAAATTAAGAGAATGAGATATGAACCCATTCACTTTCTCATCCTCCACCTACAAATTTCCTATATTTATTTTTTTATTGTTACTTAAATTTTTTTCCAGTGTTCCAAGATTCATTGCCCATTCCCCACACCCAGTGCTCCATGCAATAGGTGCCCTCAGTACCCACCACCAGGCTCTCCCATCCCTCCACCCCCCTCCCTCCAAGTCCCTCAGTTTGTTTCTGTGTCCAAAGTCTCTGTTGTTTCATTTCTCTCCCTGGATTACCCTACTTCCCATTTACTTTCCTTCTCCTACTGTCCTCTAGGTTACCCCTTATGCACCACAAATAAGTGAAACCATGTGATACTTGACTTTCTCTACTTGGCTTATTTCCTATATTTAAACCTATTCTTATGTACTTTCCTTCAGTCTTAGAAGCATCCCTTTATGTGTCCTTTGGATCTTATCCTATCCCACCTCTTTTGATGTTATATCAAATGTCCCTCTCTTCCCTAAACTCTCAAACTTTGACTTTCATCTACTTCTATCCTCCTCCTATGTACACACTTATCTCATATTCAGACCTACCCCTCCACTAGCTGCATCTTCCTTAATTGCCATCTTTTCACAGCCAAGAGTAGGCAATAGTGTTGACTTCCCTTCTTCTTCCTATCACTCCTCATTAGGCATTGAACCAGGGAAATAGAGGAGAACCCATACACCCTTCATATGCTGTAACAACATTCCTAAATTTCACCAAAATGTTCCAACATAAGGACCAAAATATTATATTTTCATTGTCAGAAATAAGATTAAACTTTAAAAATATTTTATTTACTATATAAAATTATAAAATTTATGTTATATTCTATATAACATTATATATCTATATTCTTTATAACATATATCATATGTTCTATATAACATCTCTTTATCACCATCTAATGAAAAGATCTATAATTATTACATCTAACTTTTCTGAGCTTCATCTTACAAATTCCTTTTTCATACATGTCTATACTTCAACTCAGCTCATTCTCATTTCCACCCTCACCATGCTATTGAAAGTACTCTCATTTAAGACCATCAATCTCTTATTGTTCTTATATGAAAGGCAGTTTCCAACCCTTATTTTATAGTCTCTGATATGGTTGAATACTGTATTTCTCGATTTATGAAATCCTCTTTTCCACTGGTATATTATAAAGACATCCCTTCCTCTTCATCCTCCTACTTATTCAACATTTCTACATAGTCAAAGGCCCACTCCTTAAATATGTGTGCTCCTTCATATTCTATATATTTTCCTGGACAAGCTCTAAATACTATGGTTTCAATTACCACTTACATTCTGATAGCTTTCAAATGTTTAGCTCAAAACCAAAGCTCATTCTTTTTTTTTTTACATTTTATTTTTTTTATTATCTTTTTTTCTATAACTCAGCAACCCTATCCCTCCCCCACATCCTCCCAGCAACCCTCAGTTTGTTTCCTGAGATCAAGAGTCTCTTCTGGTTTTTCTCCCTCCCCAGTCCCAACTTGTTTCACAAAGTTCACTCTTAAGTTCCTTCTTGATATGTCCACCTAGATATTCCCAAAAATCAAACAAATTGAAAAATGAACTCATCTTCTTTAAACTTAAATCTGCTCTTCCTCTTTTACTTAATCTTTCAGAAATAA
Source organism: Spilogale gracilis (assembly GCA_004023965.1). NCBI lineage: Eukaryota > Metazoa > Chordata > Mammalia > Carnivora > Mephitidae > Spilogale > Spilogale gracilis. The sequence goes on along the minus strand of PITA01002592.1, from coordinate 7,712 downwards.
TATTTATTTAGTCACAAAATTCAGGAACACCTAACAGAGTGCCATAACAGATGAAGAACCTCTTGCTTATAATATTTGTCTTATTATAATTAGTGATTTAATTTTTCTTTCTCATGTGATATAGTAAGTTTATCATTGATTTCCTAGAAATAGCATCCAATAATGAAAAATTTAATTTATCTAGAAAAACAATGATGACCAGAGTTATCAGTTGGAATTACATAGATCATGTCTCTGCATGGGTTTATATCTGTGTCCACTGGTGTGTCCCACATTAAAAACTGCCTGACACATAACAGGTGTTCAATAAATATTTGTTTAATGAAAGAATAAAAATGTGTTTTGATAGAGACTGTACTTTCCACATTTTTCATAAGTCTATGACTAGGAGTGTCCTAATCACAGTGTACTTTAGTCATCCTTTTAAAGATAATAAATTACCCCCAAAATTTAGTGACTCAAAATAATACTTATTACCTCACAAATTCTGTGATTCAAGGATCTGCATCACAGCTGAATTGTCTGGCTCTGAGTTTTTCACAAAGCTGCAGCCATCTTCAAGCTAAGCTGAGAAGAGCCATCTTCCTCACTCTCACATGGTTGTTAGCAAGATTTGTTTCTTTAAGCTTATTTCACTAAGACCTTTTTTTTTTTAAGATTTTATTTATTTATTTATTTATTTATTTATTTATTTATTTATTTATTTATCTATTTGTCAGAAAGAAAGAGGCAGCAGAGGGAGAGGGAGAAGCAGGCTCTCTGCTGAGTAGGGAGCCCAGTGCAGGGCTCAATCCCAGGATTCCGGGATTATGACCCAAGCACAGGGCAGATGCTTACCTGAGCCACACAGGTGCCCCAAGACCAACTTTTTAATGAGCTCATGGCCAAAGACCTCCATCATTGTTATTTTGCACATGGACAACATGGCAATTTGCTTCATCAAACCAAGTAAAAGAGCAAGAAAGTGCCAGCAAGATTAAAGTCACAACCTGTTGTAATCTAATCACAGATATAACAGGCATCACTTTTGTCACATTCTATTCATTAGAATCAAGTGATGAGGGACTAACCACACTCAAAGGAAGGGGACTTCATAAAGGCATGACTGATAGGAAGATAAAGTGGGGGAGTGTTTATTGAGAGCGATGTCATGAGCTGCCTACCACATCATACATAAATACTTTTCTAGGAAATAAGAAATTATTGTGAACAGAAACACCAAGACTTATGGCCACAACTAGAACTACACTTACATAACTATCTCAGTCATGTGAAGAAATAGACGCTCCTTTCTACCATTAGTAAATAAACACAATTTTTCCCTAGAGACAAAAGGAAAACTTCCTTCTCTCTTCTTAACACTTAAGAATGTCTGCAAGAATAAGATTAGTTTATGTTATAAGTATATTTTTGTAAACCCTGCAGTCCACATCCAGACTTTCCCCTCCCTTCTTTGCACAGGTCAACCACCTAAATAAAATGGCAATGAGATGCTAGACTCCCTTATCAATTTGGTCAGTCTGACTTGAGCTGGACTCAAAGTTGAGAACCAAAGGTAGAAACAAAGCAATATCTGTCTGGCAACAACTTCTCCCAGAAAAATGACCTATTGACTAACTTATAGGTATATTCCCATCAGTATTTTCAAATTCCACATAACCACAAAGGACATTAAATTTATTCATTTCTGCATTGCTTAGTATCCATGGTATATAAAGAAGGATTTAGAAATGATTAGATGAATGATGGTTGGTTGTAGGAGTCAATTCTATTATTTGTTTGGTGGAAGTTGAACAACACATTAAGTTTGGAAGTTAATAGAATCATCCGTGGTAATTTAGAGTGTTCAGAGGATTCTTTTGGACATGGATGGTTAAAATTGTCTGATTAAAAAATTTCATAGGCTTCCCTATATAGCTTCTAAAGCAAAAACAGATTCTCTGTATTCTTAGATAGTAGCACCTATTACTGTCTATTCATTTTCCATTCATACTCTAAAATAAAAACCTTGCAAGAAATTGAGAACAAAGATTTTGAGTTTTTATTGGAAGACAATGAATTTGAGATGACTGATTGTGAGTTAATTGCCTCTGAGCATTTCTGGAATTGCTGCTTGTGCATTTTCTTACTGCTGACAGGATCCCTAATACTGACAGTAGGAACTGTTTCAAGTAAGATCAAGCAATTTAGTTTTGTATCCTTTTTTCTAGACCAGTATGTGTGGCAGTAATTGAGTCTCTTTTGCACAGGGTAAAATTTATATATTAATGGCCTTGGATTTGAGGACATACAGAAGTAGGAGAAATTCAGAACTAAAGAGCAGTTCGGTGCTTTTTATGTCAAAAAGAAAACTTTTAAATAAAAGAGGAAAGAGAGGTACATGGCTCAGACTCCAAAAGAGGGAAGGAGGGTGAGCACATTAAGATTCAAAGGCTATAACTTGACAGCAACCTAGTATGGCAGTCTTATAATGGGAAGGACTCTGATCTGTGATTGTAATCCTACCTCTACCTCCATTCCTGCTGTGTGATCTTGGGGCTAGGCTTTGTAATCTATAAAATACGAGTATTGAAGTGCTTGATCTGTAAGAACCAGTCAAGCTGTAAATTTTTCTACTGTGACCTGATAGAGGAAACTCAATCAATTTCTGCCCTACAACCTCCCTATCAGTTTATATTTCCTTCCTCTTGGCACATTTCCCCTAGCATTTTCTCCAACCTCCAAATCTTATCCTGAGTGAATATTTTACTCTTCAGCAGTCAAACTCTCTGGTAATTAATGCTACATAGCTGACTAGTAATAAAGATGTTAGTTGATAATGGCTGAATGAATGACCCACAAGTAATAGCAAGTAATAGCATTTTAAACATAAATGGACTCTCAAAGACTAACATATCATGACCCAAAAGACTAAATTATATGATGAACTAAGTGGAAGTAGAGTTAATTTTTTGAGCTTAAGCAATCATCTACCCTGATTACTCATAAAGCTGTCCTGGCTGATTTGTCTAGAGTGAGTAGTTCAAGGTAGAAGAGTTGAAAGAATACCCTATAAGCAAGGCAAACAGATTTGGAGTTAAGTCCCTGCTCTACAATTTGCTATCTGTTTGACTTTGAGCAATTTATTCATCAATCTGATCTTAAGTTTTCTCCTAGTAAATGGAATTAATAGTGCCCATGTCCCATAATTATTTTAAATAATAAAAAAGATAATATATCTGGGACACAGTACCCATGTAACGACTGCTATCATTATTATTACCACTTCTCTGGGAACATAATGATAAACCTAACTTTAAAAATAAAATGATGTTATTTTTACTCTCAAATGGAGACTACAAAAAGCTTTGCTGTTTGATAATATTAATATACAATATAATAACTCTGTCTAAAATAATGACACTGGCTCAGCATAAGAAAAGCAGTTTGATTATTTTATAGTTACTTATAAATAATTAATTTAATACTGCTTTACCTCATGAAATCAAACCTTTCTTTCAATGGATAACTTGAAGTGCCTCATTAATGATGGATAATTTCCCAAAATTTTCAAAATTCTTTGTCCTATTTAGACAATGTTTAAATGATGGAAATCATTTTAATTGAAATAGAAAAAGACTGACCCCATGCTATGGATCAAATAGGTATAAATGAGAAACAAATCCAAAACAGAAGCTCCCTGTATCTGCATACTTCACTAACCCTTGGACACTGACTACTCAGTATTATTATCATAGCATTACTTCACTGCGTACATCCCTTTATGTTTTATTCAAGTCTAAAGCTTTTGCCTTTAAAACCAACTATTGAGAAACTATGGAACAATAGACTGAGAGAGAGAGACTCCTCCACCAACAGAGCCTAAGAGGAAGGCTCACACAGACATGCCTGCATGTTCAAAGTAAGATCATCATCTGGCCTACCCCAGCTTTTTACCTTCAGGGTCCAGAGGGATTCCCCCAAATGCTAACAGTAAGCCTAACACCCTTGGTCCTTCACATTCTCACTGCCTAGCATCAAGTGAAAACCCCAAAACTTCACATCTCCAGATAAAACTGCCCTTATTTTTGTCTTGCCTCAAAACTAATGGTCCAATCTAGTCTTGGGACCATCAAGACTGATTTCAAAATGCCTTTTATTAATGTTTATGTCTTCATCACAGGAAACCAAGTTCTCTCTGTTCACTTTTCTTCCCTGTACTTTCTTCTTATTTTTCTCCTGAGAAAAAGGAACTAATCAGATGAATTTCACAAGTTTTACTACTCTACCCACCCATCTCTCTCTTCCTTGCCTCTCATCACTATGAGCTAACTGCCCATGTCCCCAGGTAAGCTTAATTTCTCTATTTTGCAATGAATATCATCAGATCTTGCTTGCTTGAGAATATTGGTCTGCCTGGTTTCTTCTCTCTCTTACATTATGAAGTCTACTTTTTCTGATGCTTCTCATCTATCACCACATGGGCATGGTATTATCTATCCCATTAAAACAAACAAAAATTGTCCCTAGATTTCACTTCCTCTGTCAACTATAGACCACATTTTCTCCTTTGCATTACAGTAAACACCTATACAGAAGTCCCTGTGCCTATTTGTGTTCTATTTCTCTCTCCCTAGTTTTATTCCAATAAAGTTTTTGACTCCACAATTCCATAGAAATTCCTCTTACTCTTACTCATGTTGTCAACACGATTTTATCATTACTATATCCAAGAGTCAATTTTCCATTATTGCACTTAACAGATCAGCAGTATTTAACATATTTGATCATTTGTCATGGTTTTCAAAACTCCACACTTCCCTGACTTTCTCCTCACTTACCAGGTACTTCTTTCAGTCTTGTGCTAGTTTCTCCGCTGCTCACCAAGTTCTTAATAGTAGAGTAACCCAGCACTGGTCCCTGAACCTTACCTATTTTTTTCTCTTCACCCACTCCTTGAATTCCATCCAAGCTTTTAAATACTGCCTTGATGCTGATGACTCCAAATTTCATCTCCAGCCCGCAGCACCTCACTTCTCCACTTCAAACTGCTACTCAGTGCTTCTGCATGCAGGCTTAATAAGCATTTACAGCATAAAATACCACAACTGAATTCCCTAACTGGCTCTTCTCCCCTGAACTTCTACGACAAACTTTCTTAATGAAAAGCAATTCGTTTCTTCCAGTTGCTCAGGTCAAAAAACCTTGAAGTCACTCTTGACTCTTGTTTCTCATACACATACCACTTACATTTTACCCCATCCAATACCAAATCCTATCAACTCTGTCTTCAAAATATATCTAATGTATTACTACTTTCTACTACCTCTACTGCTATTAATCTGGCCCAAGCCACCATTACATCTTGCCTACATTATTGTAAGGGCATCCTAACTGGACTCCCTGCTTCTTTCTGTAAATTCTCAAGACTATGGCCACATGGATTCCAGGAAAACATATATAAATTGAACAGATTATTTCACTCTTCTTTTCAAAAGTCTCCGATATCTCACTCAAATTAAGAACCAGTGTTTCTACAATGGCCTCCATGGCCCTACTGGATCTGCTCCCTGATCACTCTCATCTTCTATAATCTCTCACTCTCCCATGTTCCTCCCTGCTGGGGACCTTGTTCCCCCTCAGACTTGACAGGTGTGCTTTCACATAAGACTTTTGGCACTTGCTGATGTCATGTCCTGGAATGCTCTTCCCCCAGATAACCATATGACTCAGTCTTTCACCTCCTTATGTATAGTCTTTGCATGGTCTTACATATATAGTCTTTCTTCAGGTGTTCTCTTCTCAGAAAGATTTTTCCCAAAAACCATAGTTAAAAATATAAACCCCATCTTCTACTGTTTTTTTTTATTCCTTTGCAACTTCACTATATAATATACTATTATTTTACTTATATTATTTATTAACTGTCCATCTCAATTAGGATGGAAGCTTCTTAAGAACAAAAATTTGTAGTTTCATTTTATTCTCTGCTATCTCAGGTGCCTAAAGTAAAGCAATTGTTAAAAAATGAAAAATGTTGAGGTGTTCAGGAAATAGATAACATAGTCTATTATAATGTTGTTAATATTAATAATAACAAGCATTATGAATGCTTATTATGTCTCAAGCACCGTATTAAGGCCTTTATGTATGTCTATCTATTCATATAATTAATTCATTGCATCTTCTAATGAATCTACAAGTAGCTAATATTTTTGTCTCTATTTTAGAGATGAAGAAATCATGGCCCAAAAAGGTTAAGAAACCCTTCAAGACAACCGAGAGTATGTGGGAAATCAGAATTTGAACTGGGAATTTATACTTAACTTCTCTAGGTTCTGTTTCCTCTATTAAAATCAGGAAAATAAGATCTTCCTTGTGAGAATTATAGATAATATATACAGAATATAAAGACAATAGCACATTGTCTAACTCTGGCAAGTCAGTACATGGAAGCAATAATTATGCTGCCACTGTTCATGCAGAGTAAATTTTAGTACAAGGAATCTGAAAATATCTTTCGGAATGAAAAAGTGCTATGTTATCCAATCTCCCAATTTGTGTTTTAATTGGCAGCGCCATACTTAAGACAATCCTTCAAAATCACACAAATGAAAATTAGTCTTTTCTGTCTATGGAAAAAATAAATTGGGATTTCATTTTTGTTTTTATTTTCTTAGCTTACCAGCTGTATTATGCAAGCCCATATCAATGTATACACAGTCTAACAATGCAAGCATATTTGGTTTTCAAGTCAAAGGGGGAAGACTTTGTAAGCCACTCACTATTCATTTTATTTGTCTAAGACTCTAATCTGCTCTTTATTTAAGCTTACAGAGAGCTCCAGTATGAAGAAATCTTTAAACCCCAGGCCTACTGATTAGCATGAGCTCTGTCCCAGTACCACAGGGGAGTCAGAAATAAAGCTTCATACAGGGGCTCTGAAATGAAGTGGGTAGATTGATGTCCCCATTTGTGTTTCAGTGCCCCCAAAATACCTTCACAGCATGTGCAACAGTATGAGGGCTCAACTGAATTTGTATTCTGGAAAATAAAGTAAAAGGTCAACATGCATGTATATTTATAATGGAATTGGTATTTGTTAATCAATGAGGGGAAACGTTTTTTTCTTTTGTAGCAACTTCTCAAACTTTTCTGGGGAGAGCCTGCAGTTAGCCTTAGAAAGCTCTTACAAATTACACATCAATATTTTCTAAGATACCTGGGACAAAGGGTTGTTAAGCTAATAGTCTATTGACTTTAAAATTTCAATGCCAAGACTAAGATGTAATGTAAAAGTAGTACATATTTTATGTTCTTTAAAGGAAAAAAATATACTAAGGTAGAATTGGAGTAAAAAAATTCAATAAACAGAATATTTATTCTGAAAATACAGTGAGGCATAAATTCCTTAGATTGGCAAATATTTAGTTGGAAACTATGGGCAAAGTATGTCAATTTCACAGACAACAATAACTGTCAACCACCCCTTATCAAAATAGAGATCATACCTTAATACGAATCTTCTAGTAAGAATGAGTAAAGCAGGGGAGCTTGGGTGGCTCAGTCGGTTACCTGCCTTAGGCTCGGGTCATGATCCCAGGGCCTTGGGATGGAGCCCCACATTAGGTTCCCAGTTCAGCAAGGAACCTTCTTCTCCCTCTTCCTTGGCTGGCCCCCCTTGTGCGCTCTCTCTCTCTCTCTCTCTCTCTCTCTCTCTCTCTCTCTCTCTC